>ONZP01000221.1:0-148475 GCA_900312805.1 Fusarium torulosum
ATAGCCTTATATAGGAATTTATCTTTTAAATAGCTATTAAAAATCTATTTTTAAGGTGATACTGTGCGGGGTGATTCCAGACTTTTGGCCTGTAATTTTATCCCCATTTCTGGGGACGACCACGCTAGCCTGGCCAGTACCGACCTTGGCCCAGTCATGCTTGCACATGGTATCGAGGCCTAGTGAGCCCTCGCAATGGTTCTCTGCGAGAACAGTGGTTAAGTCTACGGGGAAAGCTTCCGAGGCATTGGAATATCCGCATGAGCTTTATCAACCATTTTGGCCGAAAAGCTTAAATATAATCAATTGTGAGGACATCGGAACATAATATCAGTTCTATGGGCAAAGGGTACTTTTCAAATATGGAGCTTAAACCAAATGAGAGATACGGCGAAGTCAGCCCATATCCTTATCCCGTCTATGTCCCTGGTCATATGCTTATACGATGCTGCCAAACTGGAGGCAGCAGCAACGTGTCCGTCCACATTTAGTTCTTGAGAATTTGGTCCTAAATATAAAGAAACGATGAACAAAAGCAGGCCATTACTCTCTTCATTTTATCCAAGAATCAAGTTCCCAATAATGCATGTTTATTACACTTGTCAGCCTTATCCGCCATGTGATTTTCAAAAGTTAGAATCCAATATCAAACCAGTATATCACATGCCTCGGGTTGACATAAGATGATCATATCTTGATCTATGCACATCTGAAAAATGGCGATAGAACGACACCACGCACAAGTCACTTGTTGCGTGGACTGCCAATCAAAACACAACCCCATCAAATTTCTGTCTTGGCATATATCAACCAAAGTTATAGCTATCCCATCACGATATCGTTGCCTCTTCCTATATGCTCCTCAACGGAACTTCTTCCCGAGTCCCAAAGTTCAACTGTCGTCAATCTTAAATCAGAAACAACAAGCCAATATCTCTACCTGGTGTCTGTGCCTACCAAAGATATGTAATTGCCGGGTCACCTCCTGGGATAGTCTTACATAGATCACTCAAGGGTCCTTTAACATTGGAAAACAAAAGAGGGGTCATTGGCTGGTGCGTTCAAAGGAACCAGAAGGCTACGTCGTAAACATGCAATCATGTAGACTATATTTACAGTGAAGGAGCAGTTGAACTTGCGCGAATTACAAATCTGTATGATTCTGGTTGCATCAAGGTGGGAAAGGACTCAAAAAGAGAATTCATGTGAGATGCAACAAGCAGAGTAGTATACCAGTATCGGCGAAAAATGAATGAATTTGTGGTATTGAATAGAATAAGTAATTAAGATAAAAGACATCCGGCTGATCCCATCAACTCCGTGCTTTACTATGCAGCACCAACCTCTCCCCTCATCTATATATACACCACGTTCCCCCACTTCCTTCTCTTTTATACATCGTCATCTTAAGGAGCCTCGTGAAGACCGCCCTGGTACCCAGCCTGCGGTGGGTGAACCCAGGGCTGACCTGCCATCTCAGCCGGTGCTTGCTGATGCGGCTCAGGGGTCTTATAGTACTCTTGCACGGGTTGGTTCTGCGCACCGGTGGGCATCTCGCTAGGCGGCGCGTATCCTCCAGCTGCCGCGCCAGAGCCCTTTCGCATATGCTTCCAGAGAAGGAATCCCAGACCGCCGAGGACGAGAATACCTCCAAGCGTCGCACCGACGGCAATTCCTGCTACTGCACCGGTGGAGAGACCTTCGTCCTTGTTGCTGGCTGCTGCTTCTGTTGTTGACTCGGTCGCGGCCGTGGTTGTGGTTTCGCTAGCGGAGCTGGTGGGCGTTGGGCTGGGTTCGACGGTTGAGGCTGCGCTGGTCTCCTCGTCTTGCGGGACGGTCACGTTGAAGGCAGCGCTGTTAGCGAAGATGTCGTTCGTTCCGGACTTGAAGAGCGAGAAGTGGAATACGGCGTCTTCGCCTTTGTTGACTCGTGTGGAGAAGCCGTTAAAGCTGACTTGCCAGATGAAGCTGGTCGACGTTGTGTTTTCTGGACTATGTTAGTTTGGTCGTGTTTTGAGGTAGAATCACGCGCACCTCTAAGTTGAAGGAAGAACTGAGTGCCGCCGCCAGCAGAAGGGTAGTCCTGCCAGAGCAGAAGGTTTGTCTCTTCAAGGTCCGTGGTCCATTCGACATTCATGCTCTCATCGACCTCGTAACTCGGGTTATTCTTCCATCCTGTCGAGCCAGATCCACCAGGGGTGATGAACGAGGTGTCAGCAGCAGCCCGGGCGATGAAGCTGCCCAGCAGGACGGTAAGCGGTAAGATGGCAAGCATTATGGGCGGTGTTGATATTATTCGAGGTGAGGAAAGCTTTGGCGATATTTTTACGCCTCAGGAACCTGGCGTGGCAGAGGTCGTCACGAGTGTTTGGTTTTCCCGGCAGCACACGAGCTTCAGCAAAGATTAGGATGACAAAAAGAAGAGGAAAGGAAAGGGAAGATCAGCCCAGCAACTCAAGCTCGGCCCCCAGCAGCAGAAAATGAACAATGGGGGCTGCTCACTCACTGTTTCACCTCATTCAGCCCCAGTGGGCGAAGATCCCTGTCTATCGGGTTCTTAGCGTTGAGGCGGATATCCTGGGGGCCAGGGTTTGATCCAGTGAGACGGTGGAATAAGAGGCAATGGGGTCGCTAGTTGCACTTGGAACCGTTAGCTTGGATCCTTCGATACCATAATTAATTATCATCGGGCTTTAGAGGGGCTGGGCTGACAGATGGGAAATTTGGGTTCGAAAATAGTGGGGGGGTCAGACCGATTGTATCAATAGGGTTGGGTAAGTGCTGTAGGAGTAAGTAAAAGATCAATGAGTAGGCCTACATATACTCACAAGAGGCTATTTGTGTTCTTCTGATAGTAAAACAGCCACATTGAGGGATAACCTGCCCTGAGATTATCTCAATCATCGCAGTCCCGAGACTAAAGCTTAGGCGCTTACCAGACCGTAGCTTGGCCAGTCAGCGTCGCTAAACTCAGCCATGGACATGGGTACGCACGCCACTCCCAGGCTTGGCCTCGGGTAAGGCGTTGCCGGCCGTTACAGTCTCATCTAGATTGGTTACCCTATAGCTTTTCTCTGAGTAACAACTGTTTCATCCAGTGTTAAAGCCTTGGTGGGTCTGTAGGAGATTATTCGCAACGTCGAAAGGTTTTGCTGTTTTGGGAATTAAAGGTGGGATATGTTGGTAAAGTAAGCACACTTAGATAAAGACTTCGGTACGTACGATATTCTGTATTGGCAGACCGTCAACGAATCATATCAACGTGTTCGCGGTTGTCATCCAGTCAGTGCAAGAATGCAACACTAATCCAACCATCATATTCTTATCTTAACTTCAAAACATAGAAGTATATATCGTTCACTAAATCCCTCGCTAATTGCCAAACCAAACTCTGCAAACTCATCCTGATCCAACACTCTGGCGTAACTCCTATCCATCAAAGCCGTGAACTAACAGGCTTCCCATTCTCAGGCCCAGAATCCCCCATCTCACCCAAGATCTCACGAACAATAGCCCTCCCAGCAGCCCGTCCAGAAAAGATACAACCTCCCACAAACGTCCCCTCAAGAGAATTATACCCATGGACACCCCCTCCACCGAAACCCGCGACTTCACCAGCAGCGTATAGCCCCGGGAACGCAGTCCCGTCTGCTCGCATAACGTTACTATCGAGGTTCGTTTCGATCCCGCCGAGTGTCTTGCGCGTGAGCAAGTTCATCTGAACTGCGATCAAAGGTCCGTGGGCTTTGTCGAGGAGTCGGTGCGGTGGGGCGACGCGGCTGCGACGGTCGGGCCAGTAAGTCCTTGCGTTATTGATGAGCATCGCCTGTGCGTCTTTGGAGTACGGATTGTCCATCTGGGAATCGCGGGCTTCGACGACTTCTTTGATGGCGTCGTATTCCAGCAGAGGGCCATTGCGGGCCTTGGCAAGCTCGTTCATGCCTACCACTAAATCTTCCAGATTATCACGGACGACGAAATCCTTGCCGTGCTTTTGGAAGTTCTGCACGGGGATAGTGCCCTTCTTGCCAAAAACTCTGGTGAGTAGCATCCATATACTCTTCCCCGTAACGTCAGGGTTCTGTTCTGAGCCGGAGAGAGCGAATTCGCGAGCGATGATGCTTTGGTCGAGGATGAACCATGTGTAGTCGTACCCTGTGCTGCAGATGTACTTCAGCGTCGCCATGGTGTCTGAGCCCGGGTAGAGGAATGGTGGTAGTCGCTTGCCGGTTGCATCGAGCCATAGAGATGATGGCGCTGGGAGAACTCGAATACCGTGGCCTGGCCAGATGGGGTTCCAGTTTTGGAGACCTTCGGTGTAATGCCACATTCGATCCCGGTTGATAATGTTGGCGCCAGCGGACTCAGATATACCGATCATGCGACCATCGACGTGCGCGGGAACGCCAACGACAAAGGTCTCTGGTACTTTGGGACCCAACCTGTCGACAGGCCATGCAGCTTTGACAGCATCGACGTTCCCTCCAATGCCGCCCGAAGAAACAACAACCGCTGAGCCGTAAATTTCAAACTTGTCCTTCTCAACCCGTGAGGATTTGATCCCACGCGCAGCATCGTCGTCTTCCAAAATCCGGCCTCTAACTCCAACGGCTCGTCCGGACTCATCGACGATCAACTCATCAACCGCATGTCTGAACTTGAACGTCACGATTCCCTTCTCTGCAGCTTTCTTAACAGGTTCAGCAAAGACCCTCACCACCTCTGGCCCCGTGCCCCAGCTAACGTGAAATCTCGGGACGGAATTCCCATGGCCCTCAGCCGTCCCGTCACCTCTCTCAGCCCAACCAACATTGTACAGGAATCCCAGCCCTCGCGCCTTGACGTAATCCTCCATCTCATCAGCCGCAAAGTCCACAAAGGCCTTTGCCCACTTGCGCGGCCAGTGATCCTCCACCTCACGATCAAAGCGCGCAGAACCCATCCAATCTCTCAGCGCCAACTCCCGCGAATCTTTAATGCCCATTCTGCGCTGATATGAAGAATCGACCATGAAAACACCGCCGAGCGACCAAAAGGCCTGTCCACCGAGGTTGTGCTCATTTTCCTGGTCGAGCAGAAGCACGGGAATCTTGCGCTCGGAAAGTTCGAATGCCGCGACGAGGCCCGCGAGGCCAGCGCCGACAATGATGACGGGCTTTGGTGAAGCCATAATGAGTTGTGATGTTTGTAATTCTAAGAGAGGAGATGCGTTGGTGAGCGGCGTAGAAGTAAGACGCTCGGTGGCGCGCGGGGTCCGTTTGATGGGCGTTTAAGTTCACCTACGTAACCCCCCAGTCTAAGTTATGCCTCGGTTCATGGACCATACGTTGTTTGACGCCAAGCCAGATCTGCAAGGAATGTAACGGAGAGATCAAGTCAAAAATCCGTGTGTATATATTCAACTTTCGATGCTTGTAAACGTATCGTAGTGCGTGCACTTATGGCCAGATATCATAATCGGCGACTCAATAATTCTTCACTTGATTTTATTTCTTAGTTATGCACATGCTACCTCAGGATATCTGAATTTCAAAAAAGACAAGTCAACGCCAATCTCCACAACCAGAGCACTTCTAAATATCAAACATGTCATTCGTGTATACATCAGTTTAAATACCGATATCAGGCTTCTCAGCCGGCATACCGACATCAAACTTGGTAAGATCGATACCAATGTCAGGCCTTTTAGCCTGCTCAATCTTTACTTTCTTCTCCTCCTCACTCAACTTCTCATACTCAGCGACATTCTCATCCCACAACCTCACGCATTCCACGTTCCAGTTGCAGTCTTCTACCTGGCCATATGCTGGGTGGCTATAGCGAGGATGCTTGCTCGGCCAGTTGGAAGCGTGGTAGTGATGCTTCACCATGGCACCGCGGGAGTCGTGGTTTCCAGAGTTCGAGTGCCCTTGGCCGGCACAAAAAGCCTCGACGTCTAGAACGAGGACGCGGCCGACGACTTTGGATTCATCCATGTTGTGGAATAGATCCCATGTGACCTTTCCACCGCGATGGTTTCTGTTCATCTGTTCAAGCAGCGCCGAAGTAAAAGCTGACGGCCCAGTGCCGCTGATAACTTGGTCAAAGGTGAGCTGGATGTCTCCCAGCGGGACCTTTTGCTTCTTGGACTCGTCCCTAAGCCACGCCATGATGTGCTCGATCAGCTTGAGCATGACGGGCTGGCGGGGCTTTGAAATAATGGTCCATTGGCAGAAGGATTTTGACTTCTTGCCGAGAATAGGGTGGTCGCTGAACTCGGGCTGATCGATTTCGACACCGACGATTAGGTCAATGTCGTGCTCGTTGTATCGCTCTGGGATGAAACGATACACGGGTCGTAGCGCTTCGACGTCAATATCGGCGTAGACACCTCCCTGTGCATACATAACCATGTATCTCAAGAGATCAGCCTTGATGATGTGCAAGTTGATGCTCTTGTAAAAGCTGACAATATCGGGTCGGTTTATAGCAGTTCCCGCACCAAAGTGCTCCTCCACAAAAGCGATCTCATTATCATCTGTAAGAACTTCATATCGCATCCCCGGGTTCTTATTCACCCACGTCCGCGAAGTGACTAGATCGCGATCCTCAAAATTCAGCGGGTCGACTTTCCACGTCTGCCAAATCTTCTGTGGAAATGAGCTGAAGCGCGATGGTGTCATGACTGGCGTTTCTTTTCGGAAGGCTCCGAGGGGACTGGGGATGGAGTAGAAGATGTCGAAGTTGAGGATAATGAAGAAAGCGAGGACACAGGCCATGTATAGTGGTATGCATCTTTGCATCTGTGCTGGGACTCTATTTCGGAACTTTGCTGTTGAGGCTGCGAGAGTCGGAGAGCCCAATGGTGAACCCATCTTGTCGTGAGCGTAAACGTCGATGTCGGTCTTTGTGACGGTCCAGCTGGTGGTGGTGGGAGGGATGCGAAGACTAGATGGGATGTTTCGTCGAGGGTCACTCGCCATGACCAATCGTCACTCACGCAGATGAAGATGTCTGCACGAAGTAGAAACAGATGCACGACCCAGGAGAGTAACTTCTTGGCTTCGTCTAAGTTCTTAGAGCCTCAAGTGGAACGAGACAATATACATAGCCAACCTTTTCTAGAGAAAGAAAACCAAGCAAATACCAAGAAATCTGCAAGTTCCTCCAGAGAACCTTTTCCTTATCAACAACTACGGGGTCCATATCGCCCACGGAACAGTGGGGAGAGAGAGAGAGAGAGAAAGACATGGGTTTGATCAGTGCAGAGAACACATGTGATTGTTGTGTGTCTGGGCAGGGGGAGTATTGTTAGCTTGCAGTCGTCAACTTCCAAGAAGGGCAGCTCCTCCGTGATTTCGTTGATCGTGGAGGTGGGTGATATCCATGAGGAGAACGGTTGGTCAGCGGCAAATATGCGCAAGCAAGGATGCATTGAGCGAATTGGATGACCTGCAGTTCATGTTAAGAAAAAGAAAATTGCAGCTTTTCTCACGACGTGCAACAAGAGAAGAGGTGCACGTGTCTAGACACCATTATTGGAAACCACAACGTCGTGGTTTTTCCTATGTGCCTTGCAGAAAAGTCTAATGCTTAATGGCCACCCACTTCATTCTCCTAATAAAACAACCCAACCCATCTTGGCTTGTGAAGAGGCGAGCCTCGGATATAACGACTCAACTCAACCCCTGTATTACATCCCCCGCACTCCGTCCCAAACAAGCTTTTTGCCCAGCGACCCATTGCTTTAGCCTGCCGAGTTTCCCGTGGCCAAATGGCGCTTTTACGGAAGGATTCCCTGCAGTCACCGTCTAGGCTACCCTTGTTTATTTATTTATTAATCTCCATCATGAGTAAACGTAGCATCGGGATTTATGCTCGTGAGGGGAATGGGGTAAAGATTTTCTCCTGTGGTTGGCTCGACGTTGTTCAAAAGTTCGTGGGTCTTGATATGAACCCTGCTCTTTCGTGAGAATTGACAATGACATCCATGTCTGAGAAGCTGTCGTCACATTTTCCCACATGCTTGCAGTCTTGTCCTCGGCTTGTGATTCTTTATTTGTGCTTTTCTCCGAGTCGTATATCGGCAGTGTGGATTCGCCGAGAGTACATACAACGCATGTCTTCAACATCATTCATTGAACTACAGACCTTTGACCAGGTGAACATCTTAACCTCCTACACAGCAGCTCAACATGTCTCCTCGAACAAGTGGTCTTCTTGATAGCGATGACTGGGACGAGGTCAAGTCTGACTCCAGCTCAGAATGGTCCTTCACCAAATCATATTGGAAGCCAGCGGCTGCGGGCGGCAGAGTGAAAAACATCGTCAACACCATGAGAACAGCCATCCGCGCCAGAACAAGGCCTGTTGAAAATCTCCGCCCAACAGCCTATTTAGATGGTCTGCGAGGTTTTGCAGCCCTCCTGGTGTATTTTCACCACCATCAGCTATGGGCACACGGTATCCTTGAGCAAGATCACATCTTTGAGAACTCATTTGGCTACCAAGGCAAATACCACTTCGTAACCTTTCCCTTTGTGCGCCACTTCTTCACCGGTGGCCACTACGCAGTGTCAACATTCTTTATCATCTCCGGCTACGTCTTATCCCTGAAGCCTTTGACTCTCATCCAAGCGGGAGAACAGATACAACTAGGCGATGTCCTTGCATCGTCTCTCTTCCGGCGCTGGATCCGCCTCTATCTGCCTCTCATCCTCGCCATGCTATTCTACATCGCCTTTTTGCACACGTTTGGCATCTGGACGCGGATAATGACCAAGCAAGGGAGCTGGTATGATGAGATGTGGATGTTTTACTACGAGTTTAAAAACTTCAGCTTTGTTTTCAAAGTAGGCGGCGAGCCATGGCTGACGTATAATCGTCATCTGTGGTCAATCCCTGTTGAATTCAAAGGCTCCATCGTTATCTTCACTGCACAGATGGCGTTTTCGCGGTGTTCGAGAAATGCTCGTCTGTGGTGCGAGACTGGTCTGATTTTCTACTTCATGTATATCTCAGACGGCTCGTTTTACGCCATGTTTGTCGCCGGCATGCTCCTCTGCGACCTAGACCTGCTTGCCAGCAAAGGGGATCTTCCACGGTTCCTGGCACGTCTTGAGCCAGCAAAAGAGTTCATATTCTACCACCTCCTAATCTTCAGCTTATTCCTGGGTGGAGTACCTTCTGAGAATCGCAATGTCGAGCAACTTGCCAAAAACAGGGGCTTCTACTACCTCTCGTGGTTTAAGCCGCAAGCTGTGTTTGACTACAAGTGGTTCTACCTATTCTACGCAGCTGTGTTTCTGGTTGCCTCCATTCCTCGCATCTTCTGGTTGAAGTCCTTCTTTGAGACGAGGTTCTGTCAGTATTTGGGCCATATCTCCTTCTCCTTGTATCTGGTTCACGGCCCAGTGCTATGGACTATTGGTGAAAGGCTCTACATGGCAGTGGGGTGGCAGAATGAGGAGATGATGAAGAATATCCCCCATTGGGCGAACAAACTGCCGCTGTCGATGTCTGGACCCTTAGGCCTGGAGGCATCGTTCCTTTTACCGCAGCTGATTCTCGTGCCCTTGACATTTGGACTAGCTGACATGGCGACTCGATTTATCGACACGCCCTGTGTCAGATTCGCAGCTTGGTTCTACAAGAAGGCTTTGGGGGATCCAATGAGCAAGCAAGCAAGAGCGTAGCATAGATCTCGATGTAGAATAAATCAAGCTTAATTTACGGTAACATTGTATGTGCCTTTGTTCTGCACTGCCGTGATGTAGTGTCCCTGTGCATTGTTCAGCTGAGTTGAACTAGATCTCGAGATATCCATGCTACCACACAGCCTCTGAGCCTGTCAGATCTCCTCATCTGCAAAGTTCCAAGCTCGTGATTCTCGGCACGTCTCGGAGCCAACGGTACTGCATTCCAAGGCTACGTGCATCTCAACTAAATCCATTTACTTCGTATTCTTCCCCGTCAAGGATCCTTACCCCAGCCACTTACATTTCTCCGCGCCGCAGAACGCTACCCCGAACTTCCCCATGTTAGCTCCCGGTTAAGATCTGCAACCCTCCACAACCAGACAAAAGGCATCCCCTGTTCAGGAACATGCGCCGTTGGCTAGCGCCATGCTAACCCCCGCAAAAGTGCCTGAGAGAAGAAAAACACCTCGGCATGCATATGATAATTGGGCTCGTTTCTTGTGTCGACGTCGACGTCGAATTGCAGCCACATTGAATGTCACGACGTGCCAAGCCATTGCTTGTTTTCTTTCTGCTCTCGGTTGCATGCAATCTGTAGCTGAAAATCCGAATGGCCAAGACTTTTAGTCGCTCGGCGAAGAAATAATTGACGTTGTGACATATTCCCCCGCGATTATTGCCCACGTTCAGATCATCTCCGCCGCGTGAATAATCCCCCAGCTTCTCTCTACAGCGATCGACCAGGTCCCCTGCTCGCGGAGTGCGGTTCAAATCAGGCATAGTTAAATGAAATACGGCACATGCAGTCACGTTCACCAAATGTGCACGCAGCTTCCCTGTCCCTATCAGCGCAGTCATTGTTCAGGGCCATAGCTGGTCCCCTCGTCATACTCCATCTTCTGACACATTCGCCTCGCTTCTCTGCGAATTGTGCGCTTCAAGATGCTCATCCGAGATTCCCGAAAACTGGTTCTGTTCGTTGTGCCGGTTGTGCTTCTTGTAGTCTTTGCTTTGAAGCTCTATCTTGACCCAGCGGCTTTCCCAGCTCACGTACAAGATTGGGTTCCGGCGCAGTTGAAGAAGTCATCGGATAAGGAGCAAGAGTCACTCACGGATGATGAACCATTGCCAACGCATGCAACAGCTCAGTCAACACCGGCTGTACAGACAAGTCTGCCAGAAAGTAGCCGATTTGGTGATGGCATCATTCCCCAGGATATAAGCACAACACACCATGAACTCTTCTCATTGTCTACCAAGGACAAGAAGTACTTTGAGATTGACTTTGGGGACTTCAAAGCCCTCAATCCCAACATCATACCCCATCCCACTCTCGAAAAAACATGGATAGTCGTAGCGCAATGGCTTCAAGAAGGCGGCAACTCATTATGGTTCGCCGAGCTTGTCTGCAACGCTGCTTTCCAAGATGATATCCTCCGATGTCTTCATTCACCAACAACTCTCCCCGTCACGGCGACTGTGGGGGGCGACAAGTGTGAAGGCGACATGGCCTACTTCAGTCTCAACATGGGACCACACGATGCACGCGTCTTCTATGGTCCCGAAAAGCCTTACACAACATACGGCTCAAACTCGCTGTTCACTTGCCTCGGTCAGTTTGTGCAAGATTTCCGCACACTCACCAGCTGGACGGGAGATATGTCGAGTTTGAGTGAGTTCAGAGTCGGCACCGAACTTCAACGCCCACTACCTTGGAATGCAATGGAGAAGAACTGGTTTCTCTTTTGGGATTCTGGTGATAATATGTACGCCCACTACGATATCACGCCCAAGAGAACATTTGCGCAGATGAATGCAGATGGCTCAGCTGGTCCAGATCTTTCACCCGCGGCAGTAGGTGACGAACAATGTCTGGCCAAATATCTCCCCAAGGGTATAGGCGATAATGAATCTATACACCAAACTACCAATTCCCTCAAAATCACCATGTGTGGCCGGGACGAGCCCCTGTGTGTCCCCGACGATAGCAACACATTCATCATGGTGATATTCCAACATAAATCATACATCAACTACCACAGCGTCTACGAGCCATACGTCATGCTCTTCAAACAACAAGCTCCTTTTGAAATCCATGCTATTTCGCGCAAACCGATCTGGATCCATGGACGAAAGCAATATCCTGAAAAGGCTACTTCGGATATGATGTACGTTACTTCCATGAGCTGGAAGAGCCGAGAGCAGAAGTATCATGGATTTATCGGGGATGAGATGTTTCTTGGTTTTGGTATTGAGGATGTTAGAACGGGTGGCATTGAAATAAGGGCGGAGGATCTCTTGAAAGATATGGGATTGTGTTTCGAAGGCTAGATATGGATGTAAGATAGATAGTCTGCGCAGTTATAATGAATATGATAATGCATCTGGTTTCCAGTCTGTGGTGCCGCTCGAAACGCTGGCGGTCACTTTACTCGTAATGTGGCTACGTGTCGCAACCAAGATCAGAACATTGCTTTGGAAAGGTGATATGTTAGCTTTATAACTCCTAGCCTCCTGGCGGCTGTGATTGATATTGGCTCTTTACTGACCATATTCTCAAGTTAATTGCCATAGGCTTTGCCAACATCCACGAGGAATCTGTGCTTTTAGTCACACCTTTTGGAGCTTGGAAGATTATACTTCTGTTCGACCTTGTAAATGGGACCATGAAGACAAGACAACATCTGTTTTATGCTATTCAGGTTGATCTTTCTACTACTATCTGCTATCGTAATGGCAAATACAAAAGATATCCCTGTGGCATTGAGTGCAACACAGGTGGAGGATAATCATGAGTTCTCGGTATATCTCATGGCACCAATGCAATACTCCCTGGGCCGAGAGAAAAAGCAAGGGAGAATTCGTTGGTTTTGGAAGATCAATAATATCAACGATAGGAAAATCCAACCCTGATCTATCACGCCGGATATTGAATAAGGTTTCAATCATCATGGGTGAAATCAAAGGAGCGTCGACAATGAATATCATCTGATTTTCCACAGCATACAAACGTATAACGGCCGTAACAATGAGTGATATGAACCCATATCTAACAAAGTCTCCCTTACTAAATCACTCACAACGGACAAAAAAGGGCTCAGTGTTGTTCGAGCCTCTCACTGGCAAAAACAGGGCCTGACCGGGGATTGAACCCGGGACCTCTCGCAAACTGAGTCCTTATGATAGGACCGAGATGTCACTCCCGAAGCAAGAATCATACCGCTAGACCATCAGGCCAGATACTAGATCCTAAAGGTACTAGTGCGGCTCAAACTGGCTGGTTATATACTCTGATCCATTTATGAGACCTTAGCTACCCTAGAGCTGGTAGGTTCAAGAGCATGTTTTTCATATCACCTGTTAGTTAATTTGATTACTTTACTTGGGTTTCAGAGGAATAATCATCTTTGAATCAATCGACAATAACGACGGCGACGATCCTGAGGCTGAGTGATGTATGATACAAGTGTTTCATTATCATCAAGACCATGACGGACGTGAAAACCAGGAGAAAAACCTGTGTAGAACACTTGTTGGCCCTCAGTTTTCTAGAGGTTGGAGATAGTTACTGGGGCGGTGTCTATAAAACGTCATCTCTTGTCTACTACACCTTCAACCGACTCAAGTACAAACTTCAACCTGGTTCGGGCTTTTTCATATACATTATGACCCCACCCCCAAGCTCAACAAACATAACACGTCCATCACTTCCATTTTACAGGCCTAATCCCTCTTCTTGCCAATTCTAGGCAAGCATAACCACAGGCCCAACAAAGCAGTCAAGAACGCAAGGATGATAGGCTGGAGAGTCTTGACACCCTTGGCTTGAGCAATGGCGCCCACAGCAAAAGGCAGAACCGCAGCTCCACTACCGCCAAAAGCCGCAGCAAATCCAATGGTGCTGACATGTAGATGCTTAGGCAACATCTTTGTCGTGGCAACAACAACAGCTGGGAATAACGGGCCGAGGAAGAAACCTTGAAACGCTATTGTGATGGCGGAAACATAGAAACTCGGGACAAGCCAGAATACTAGTTGTAATGTCATCGCAACTGGTAGATAGAGAGCGACTGCAACCTTGACGCCGAGTCGTGGCGTCACGAAACCAAGGATAGCACGGCCGACGGCAAGACCTAGCCAGAAGCCCATAGAGGTCATACCGGCTGGATAGTTCTCGGCTTTGCGGACGCGAATCATGAACTGGACGATCCAGCCACCGATGGAAACCTCAACGCCGACATAGCAGAGGAGGAATGCGGCGCAAAGCCAAGTGACACGAGCGAATGGGAGCTTGAACAGAGCTTCTTTCATACCTTGGTTGTCTTCGTTGCTTGCGTCCATTGTTTGGCGATAGACATCTGGGCCATTTGGCCAGAAAGCCCATGAGCAAGTGACGAACTCAATGGCGGCCAAGCCAATCTGTGCGTAAGTTAGCATATTTGATCTTTATTTGAATTGCGGTGAATTTACCATGACATAGTAAAATGTATACCAAGGTAGACCGGCTTTTGCAATCATGTTTGTAGCGATGAGAGGGCTGATAACACCACCGACACCATAAAAGGCATGGAGAAAGCCCAGAGTCTCATTGGCTCTGTCGAGGTTACCGACCCAGGCATTCCAAGCAGCATCACTGATGCCATTGCCGAAACCAGCGAGGGAATAAGCGAGGACTAGGACTGGATACGGAGGATGAAGAGCGATGATGATATAAGCGACAATGTGGCAGAGTCCACAAGAAATGCCAATTCCTCGTTGTCCTATTCGCCTATGCAAGGTGTTGTTTAGGACGGCTGCAAGGATATAGCCCACGAATGGGGAGAGAAAGACAAGAGATACTATGATGTAGCTTAGGTTGTAGTATTCTTCTAGCTGTAGGGCTGTTAGCTTAGTTCGGCTCTTCCGAATACCTGGGTTTACACACATATGGGATCAGAGCCTAGCATTATCAGATTAGCCATTCAATAAGAGGTTGTTTAGGAAACTTACACCGTAAGCAGCATCGTTAGCGCCCGAAGTCAAAAGACTCCAAAAGGCGGCGCCAGTTTTGAAAACATTCTCACGGGGATATTTCCAGCTTTCAGCAACGTCTACAGCGGCAGTTTGCGCAGCGATACTTCCAAGGCCGTTACCGCTACCATCTGCATAATTGCGGGAGCCAAACGTTCGGGATTCGTCAAAGAGGGTGGAGCTGTCCCGGGCTGCAGCGACATGGGGCTCATTCCCATTCATGGCGTGAGACGTCAGCTCGTAAGAGCCGATGGTGGCTGTAGCGGACGCAGTCATAGTGGGTGCCAATATAAGCTTACAGAATTCCAGGAACGGAGACAGGAAGCAGTGAGAAAAGAAGAGGGTTCTTGGACGACATGATGACCTTTTGTATCTGTTTTTAAACTTGGCGATTGATGGAGAATCTGGATAATTGTTCAGAAGCATTCTCCACGCAAAAGTTGAGTGTATAGCCAGATGTGGAATAGATACACACGAACCAAGACGGCTTACCGGACCGTTGGGAGAGCTTCGGCTAACCAGGGGCCGTTTGCTCTCTAAAGTTTCTTGGCTTCTAATGATTACCTTATGGCATCAAATTGAATCGGATGTTCGTATATCTAGACGAAACAGTAAATAAACAACATCCTTCCCAGCAAATGGACCCAGCAGCACCAGCTTCCGTCAGCATCTCTATATCGGTAATCGGCATCGGCCTTAGCCAGGAGTTCCGTTCCACCATGCAGTTCCCACAAATCCATTTCCAACGTGGGACGCGTGGTATGTAAATTAATCTGGGTATGGATACCAGTAATTTCGGTGGCGGAGGCAGGGGGGGCTTAGTACCAGTCAGCAATCAGCAGCCAAAGAAACTTACCGTGTAAAAAGAGTCCAGACCATCGTTGGCGTGTGGCTATTGGGGTTGGGTGCAGGGTGGCTTTTCGCTCTGTCCTACCACTGCCTGCCTACTACTCCTCCTACAGGAACCGGCGATGCTACCTAAGGTGTCCATGGAGTTCAGCCCTGGCGCTGGCCATGACAGAGATGGGTTTAGTGCTGAATTTCGATTTCTTACAAGGCTGAGGGGAGGGGATGTTCAGGGACGGCGAAGTCCGTGGTTTCTTTTCTTTTAACATCTTTTTCTCTCTCCCCCTCCCTTCCCTTTGCACTTATCGTCATCATCTCCCAATATACGCGAATTCCACTCCCCTAAAGCTCAGCTTAGGCCGAGCTCCAGCTCTTAAGCTTAGGGAACTGCGGGGAACCTTAAGTTTACTGACCGGGCCGCTAGGGCCTCTCTCCAACGGTTTCAGACACCTCAATCTCTGTCTTTTTTTAGCTGGAGGTTTCCCATCAACATGGAACTGAGGGATTACCCAGATCGCGATCCGACATCACCGCCCGTGGATTGGAAACCCACGAGCCCTTCAGTCGCAAGAAAACCCATCGGATATGTCAAGCAGTCCTCGCCTTATACGTCCCCCGACTTCTCCTCCTCGTCCTTCGCCCACCGCGCAACTTTTCAGCGACAAACTACAAGCGACACGGCCTACTATGGCGCTTCGACACCGTTGGGAATATGGGAGCCGAGTCCTCCCCACGCGCCGGGCTCCGGACGGCCGCAGAACTATAGGGAAAACAGCCAGGCTTCGCTGTTGATGCGCCATGAAACTTCAAATGATAGCCCGCCGAATATGCCACCGGGTCCTCCAGAGCCTCCAGGCCCAGGGTATCTGGGCATTCCAGGACCTCCTCCTCCGACTTCACCACCACAAAATAAGCTCCTCCACTGGTGGATCAATGAATGGAAGCCATCATGGAGTATGTACGTCCTGGTCTTCTCAGGTATCGCATTCGCTATTGGTCATCATTTCTACTATCACAACCTCCACGGGGAGGTAGCCAACGACCAGCAGGGCAAGTTCCGATACGGCGCCCTTCTCGCATTCCTCTCAAAAGCATGCTTCTTGAATGCTGTGGTCCTGGCTTTCCGCCAGCGTGTCTTAATGATGATCCGTCGCAAGATGCTTACGCTCTCCACTCTCGACTCCCTCTTCGCCGCATCCGAAGATCTGACAGCCCTGCTTAATTGGGAGGCCTGGGTCAATGCCAAGTTCGCCATGGCGCTGACCATCTTCATCTGGACATCGCCCCTTATTGTCATCTTTACATCCTATACTCTAACCGTCCAGCCGCAACGAAAGGAGGAAATAACACAATGTCAAAATATTCGCACTCTCAACTTCTCGCACGAGTCGTCGGTCTACTGGAGGAGCCCAGCAAGGGTTGATGGATGGTTTGAGTCATCCGTTGCAATCTGGAATTCCACCGTGTTATCTGGAGAAGAGATCGATAAAGATAACCCCAACGACTTCGACTACTACACTGCTTCCAGCCAACAGTTTGATACCATCGCTTTAAAAACAGCATATGTGGAGCAGGCCGTTATGCGCCCAAAGGCGCCCGAGGAGATCTGCGGCAAGGGCTGGAACTGCTCTTACACCATTGAGTTTGTTGGTCCGGGATATAAGTGCCAGGATTTAGCCTCGGGAGTGAACGCAGAGGTCAAGAAGCTTGGTGACGCAGAGTGCCCATTTAATACATCGGTTCTCGCGCCCATGGGGAACTTGACTTACTACGCAATGCTGGATCGAGGCGATTACGAAAATCCCCAGATGATCGCAGAACCTGGCGGAAGACCCAAGGCGAAACGACCCTATCCCAAGAACTTGGGAGCTTTTCGAACGGAACCTATCTTGTGGTTTGGCTACGCTGAAGTCGAAGACAGATCGAAGCCACAGCCTGCGAAGCCGTTGGAGGGTGACTGGTTTAAAGCCTACACCCCCACCATATTCGGCTGCGAGCACTACCAGACCAAGTACAGGGTTCAGTTCAATTACACTGGTGGAGTACAGACTCACCATGTCAAGGACCGGAAGTTTCTCAAGAAGGTCATTGACACGACCTTTGTGCCAGGGGCAAAGGACCCTGACAAGAGACTTAAGGACCGAACCGTAGCGGAGCCGGAGAAAAACTATGTGTATCCGCGAGATGTCGAGAAGTATCGCATGACAGCTGCGTACCACGCTGTGGGAAGCCAGTTGCGGTCGATCCTGAACGGCACTATCACAATGCCTAATTTCGTCGTCAATAGCCAGATTCTCCAGACGAGGCTTCTCGAACGGCTCAATTATCTCCCTATCGCGGACTTTCCCAATGAGCTGCAAATGTTTTACGAAGAAATTCTGGTATCATTCCTGTCCGATCCCCAGATGTCCGCTGTATCATGGGCTTCCGACCCGTCGCGGTACAGTGGAAAGGTCAAGGGCGGGGTGAACAGAGAATATCCTTGTGTGAGGTGGCAAGTCAGGAACTGCTTCTTCTACAACTACGCGCAGCTATGGGCAGTGTATGCGATATCAATGGGTATTACCATCCTTGCGGTCGCGTCCGGCGTGACGGCCATGGAGGAGGACGCCATGATGCGCAGTCTGAGCTTCTCTGCTATTATCGCCGCGACGAGAGCGTCGAGTCTGGATAAATTGCGGTGGGAGAAGGAAGCTGACCTCAAGAGTAGCAAGATTGGGTTTGGTGTCGTGGCTGATCACACCGGTGAGAGGACGTACTCTTTCGGCGTTGAAGGTGACGTTAGTCAGGAAAAAGCCATGTCAACGGGCCGTTCGCCGGGTATCTCGGTGATGAATTGGGGAGATAGGGCGGCACGCAGAGTGAGTTATGCCATGGTGAATAAGAGGGATAGGCAGGAAAATTAGATACTCTTGGCTGGAGTATTGGTAGCAGGGCGTTTAAGCACATTTTGGGTACGAGTGCATAGCGTTTGGCATTTAAGATAGCAGACAAACTATTTATTTAATGATGATATGATCTTGAACAATCGCAATTTAGCTCGTCATGTCTAATGGCGGTATACACATCCTGGCTATGATGATGCTTAGCTGCCAAACTCGCTAAGATACAGGCCAAGCCCAGCTTTGGTGGAGCTGACCGCTCACTGTATCCTCCAAGTGCTGGTGCTTGCGCGGCTCAAGGCTCAACCGTGTCCGCTTCACAGTTCCCCAATAACCAATAACCCATAATGTCCGTCCACGCAGCATCCGACCTGTCAGACGCAGCATTAGGCGGCCCAATTCGCATCCAAGACAACAATTTCATCGATAACTACGGTCGCGTCCTCTCGCTGCGTGGCCTCAACATCTCAGGTGCCTCTAAACTGCCCACTGCGCCAAACGGCCTGTCTCACCTTGACGATGGCTTCTACGAGAACCACCGCATCGTCACTTTCGTAGGGAGACCTTTCCCAATTGAAGATGCGCCGCTGCATTTTAGACGCCTTAAGGCGTGGGGTGCTCCCTTTGTGAGACTCCTCGTCACTTGGGAGTCTCTCGGCCATGCGGGTCCTGCGCCGGAGGATCTGGATATGGAGTACATTGCGTACCTGCGCCAATTGATCGAGCTCATGCCGCAGTACGGTATCAAGTGCTTTGTGTGCGCCCATCAGGATGTCTGGAGTCGCTACAGCGGAGGCAGTGGTGCGCCGGGCTGGACGTTTGAGGTCGTGGGGCTGGATATCGAGGCTTTCACCGACACGGGGGCTGCGTATGTTCACAGCCAGGATGAGAAGAAGCGCGCAAGTGAGCCGCCTAATCCTAAAGAGCCTGGCGGTCCGTTCCTGTGGCCTTCGGGGTACCAGAAGCTCGCTGCGTCTACGATGGCAACTCTCTTCTGGGCGGGTGAGGCTTTGGCTCCCAATCTCAAGTGTCGTAAGCCAGGCGACACCAATCAGGTTTCTGCACAGACATTCCTTCAGGATGCTTGCATTGAAGCCTTTGGACGTCTTGCGGATGAAGTCAGTCACCTTGAAGCGTGTATTGGGTTTGAGCCCATGAACGAGCCTCATCGCGGTCTTGTCAATCTGCATCATTTCCATTCCTGGAACTACGACACAGATCTACACATTGGGCACTGTCCATCGCTCGCCCAATCTCTCGCTCTTGGAAGTGGCTATGCTCAAGACGTTGATTACTACGTTAAATCATGGCCATGGCCGACTCGTGTTTCGCACAAGTCCCGTATTGACCCCAAAGGTCGCTCCGCGTGGCTGTCACTCGATGGACAACCTGTCGGTTACGGACGAGGTCTTGGGGAATGTGTTTGGCATGCCCATGGAGTCTGGGAGTGGGACGACAAGAAGAAAACCGCTCGTATTAGAGACGATGACTACTTTGAGGTTGATCATCGACCGGGTCGTGAGGGTAAGCCAATTGAGTGGTACAATGACTGCTATGCACCTTTCCTTCAGAAGTTCACAGAGCGCATGTCGCGTAAGACGCCGCGCCAGTTCAGCTTCATTGAACCGATCCCAAATGAGTTTATGCCACCCTGGCCAACTGAGGATCCTGATAGCAAGAAATGGCGCCAGCAGAAGTATGCTGAGAAGACGGTGATCATCTCACCACGCCCGAATAACTTTGTGTATGCGCCTCACTTTTACGATCTCAACGTTCTGTTCAACAAGTGCCATTCGTGGATGAGCGTCAATGTGCAGGGCCTCTCACGAGGCATGTTCGTGCTTAACGCCTTGTACTTCGGCGCCAAGGGACTAAGGCACAACTACAAAAAGCAGCTCAGCAACATCGTCAAGTACGGAAAACTGTCCTTGGGCAAAGTCCCTATGGTGATTGGTGAGATCGGCATCTCGTACGATATCAACAACGCTGAGGCCTTCCGCACGGGATGTTACGACACGCAACGAGATTTGATGAACGGTCTCATTTCTGCAATGGAGGACAACAAACTCAACTACACATTGTGGAACTACAACCCCAATAACAGGGTTGAGTACGGAGATGGTTGGAACAAGGAAGACTTCTCCATGATCAACGGCGACGACATCGTCGAGAACGGCCCCGTACGTCCCGACTACCGCAATTATCAGCACGAACATGACGAGCTGTACAAGGGTGGTCGTATCCTGGACGTGATCATCCGCCCGTACGCTGTGAAGACAGCAGGTGTCCCCAAGAAATCAAACTGGAACCATAAATCCCTACGCTTTGAGTACGCATGGACCAGCACCGCCGCCAAAGACCCAGCCGTGGACGAAAAGACACGCCTCACCGAGATTTTTATCCCGGGGTATCACTACGACGCGCACGAGGTACGTGTCCAGGGGACGAATGCGGAGTGGACGTATGACAAACCGCGTCAAACGCTGTACGTGCGTAGTAGTTCACCGGGCGAGCACCGCGTTGTGGTTTCTATTGAGAATGAAGCGCAGCATTTGCTCGAGAGGGTGCGGCGGCGGCGTGAGCTGTATCCCCCTGAGTTTCCGCTGAATATGGTTTCGCCTGCCACGGAGGACTTTCTGGAGGATATTGACTGGTCGATGGCTTTTGCTTACTGGCCGGTCGTTGCTGCTGTGCTTTTTGCGGTGCTTGCGTGGTTTATTATGGTGTTGTGGATGGGTTAGAGTAGAATATAGATGAGAATTTTCGGATGAGAATTAGATTTGAAAAACAGATAGTAGAACTAAGAGCACTTTAGTAGTATTACCAGGTGTAACTGACAAGCCTTAGAGATAAATCAAACTTGGGTACTGAGTATGGTTGACACACTTTTTTGTTCACTTGTATTGTTTCTCAAGGGTGTATGTGTGTTGATATTTGAATTTATTATCATTTATGTAACAGAAATCATTGCTAAGTTACAGTCGCTAAATTAGAAAGATTTATTCTTATTCTGCATCCAGAGGGCATCGAGGTGCAGTGTTATTCACTTGGATACCTCCTCGCTTCTTCTCCTTGCTGTCATGGAAGGGAAGAGCCCATCCACCTTCAGTCTCTGGTGTCGATAGCCATAGACGCAGTAGATGTCTTCGAGGAACAGGAGGAAGGTGATCTTCAAACATGTTAGCATTTACTTTCTACTCTTTGTTGATTGTGGTATCTTACCTGTGTATGCTGTTCTGGCGTGGAGAAGATGAGTGTTGCTAACGAATTGAATATCGCCAACTTCCAGAACCATATGCAGGGCCAACTTCTGGCACGTCTCCTCCAGAACAGTCAGAGCATGCGTCTGCTTCTCGCTCAGAGCAGGAATGAGACCCTTGTCCGAGAACCGTGTGAGGGACTTGACAAAGTAAGGATCCCACTTGCAGTACACACGACCCTTGCCACCGTTCTCGATGTAGAAGATGGGGTTGCGAATCCACTCCTCCTCGCCCTCTGACGTCTCGCCCTTGCGGTCGAAATACCAGATAGGCTGTGTGAGTGTCTCGGCGACGTCGGGGTTGTTCTTCTGCAGGTCGTTCCAGACGTTGTGGATGCTGACGATGTCACTCTCGCCGCCCTCCTTGGCGCGGTGTACACACAGCAGACCGACAATGTCGGAGTCGTCGGCATGGAAGAACTGGCGCGCCGTGGTGCGGTAGATGCGCACGCGGTCGATCTGTGTCGCGTCGTCACCGACGTCTTTGACGTGGCCTAGTACATGGCCCAGGCCGTTCTGCGAGACGAAGTAGCCGATGTGCGTGCCGAGACCCATGTATGCTACGGCGTTCTTCAGAGGACCCCATTCACCAGCGGGGAAACGCTTGAAGAGGATGAAGCCTTTGCCGTTGAGGAGGTCTTCTCGTAGAGTCTCGAGGATCTTGCCTAGCTTGGGTAGAGGGAAGTTTGACTGGGATGCGTGTTAGTGGTAGCGCGCTTATACGAGGTTGCTGTCATACCTTTGAGATACCGGTGAGAGGAGTACCGCTGGCGATGAAAGCATCAGCAGTATCACTCAGTTCTTGAATCTCTTCGTCTGTGAATGGATGTGTCCATCGCTCCGGCTTGTTCTCATAATCCTCCTTCTTCCAAAGTGTAGGACCTGTGATCTCCTTGGGGAACTCGGAGTAGGGCTTTAGGGCATCATAGAGGGGAGGGTGTTGGCCCGAGGTACGAATTCCATCGGGAAAGATTGAACGAGGAGCTTCACTGCTTTTAATTTGGGGAAGGGCAGTGTGTGAAGACTCGTCGATGAGAGCGCCTGGAGCCATTGTGTGAATGTGGTATAAGACGGCACTACAGTAACGCTAACAAGTCCAATTGAGTAGTGAGGTTTGAACAAAATGGTGAATAATTAGCCAGGAACTTCTTCTTATATATATACGTTTCCGTTAATCCGATATTGATTCCGACGCCCCGCATCGAAGCATGACGCCTTTGTTGGCGTGGGTTGGTCGATCTGGGGGGGAACGGATTGCGTGCTCGAGGTACGATATCACGGAGTGCCAATGCCACCACCTCAGCGAAACAGGCTAAGAAGCTGACATGTCAACCCCGCCAATTAAATGTAGCGGTTTAAATGGCGTTATTAGCGATCGATGCAGACTGGGCAATTAATGTCTAGAGCTTTGCGGTTCATGCGGTGCCAGGTACGAATGTACATGGTAAGCGGTCGTTGATGATCATTTTGGGTGCTCGAAGTGGGAGGATCCTGCGATTGCACCATTCTTTGGACGCTTAACTGCCGATTTTTACGACGCTTTACTGAATTTACTGATTATGATGTATATATTTCCGTGTTTTCCCGCTTACAGGAGTAGTAGCCACGGTATCTCTCATCTGTCTTGAGATTGCGGCGACCAATGACACGCCTCGTTGGGCTGGTCTTGGACGTTGTTCTAGGTTCTTATGATAGTACCGATTCTAATAGACTACTCGGCATGGTATTGGACGACGATTGAGTGGTATACTTCCAAGAAGTTGAACTTAAAGTAGATATCTAAAACCACTTTCTTCTAGACTGCAAATCATGTTCCATACTCGAAACCTCCCACACTAATATATGGCCCAATCTGACGGGTCGAATGAACATTGTTGTAGTATCAAACAGGTTTGCTACTTGTTGAAACTGGCAGACTCGGCATGTGTATGCCAGGGCTGGACTACCTTGTTCTCTCTCTTACTTTAGTGCGGGTTAATTAAAGTCTGAGATCGAAGTAACAAAATAACAGCCCGTTTTACTTCAATAAAAGCATTAAATCTCAATACCCTCACAGTTATTCATCCTTGTCGGCTATCAACCTATTTCTACAGTTTCGCTCGAAATTCCAACCTAGCACAATGCTTAGTACCCTCGAATCTGCTCACAAGTAAGTACGTTCCTAACTATAGTTCTAGTTCCTGCTGCCTCTTCCCATTTGTTGAAGGAATACTCAAGACTTTCAATGGGAATTTCTTTGGAGAACCAGACGATCCTTAAATAGCAACATAGAGAGGGTTGTTTTTCGTAGAGATCATGATTCCTGCTATATTCAGCAAAAATATCAAACTTTTCTATCTAGATGAACCCCAACACGACTGCAAGGATCCATTTTAAACATAAATAGTACTACTATTATTTGACATCATGTCTGCAAACATGCATGTCCCTGACTACATCTCGGTATTGAATCTCACATCACCTAAGTTACATACAGCTTTCGGCATGAGAATCGACTTAGAAAATGGTAGCTCGTTACATAACTTGGAATAAGGCCTGGGATATTGATCAAAATGTAGGGTATATATTGCACCCAAAACCTGTGTTACTGGGTCGATGTTTCTTCTTCATGCAGGTTTCAGACTTCACCTCGTATATTTGGCCATGGTTGTCTACTGTTATCTTTGTAGATTTAGTGAAGAGCCCAGGTGCTAGAGCGGGATTTCAACTATAAACTCTAATGATGAGTATCGCAACACTATTGATGGCATAAGCCTCTCAACTGAGCCGCGGGAGCTGTTCAGCAGCGGTCAAGCGCTATTTGCGAGTTATCTCAAGCCCGTTTATCTAACTATGCTTTCTGCGCTGTGCAGGAAAGACAACATATATAGCAGTCTTAATTGAGTCAGTCGCTTCAACATACGCAAGTCTCAATTGAAATTATGGCGAGGTACTTTGTGATAGAAAAACTAGTTTATGATAAGAAATTGTACAACACACGCAGAAAGATAACAAACGTAACTCAGATAGTGGCGGATGATAACAGATAGGCGACCGCCGCGACCCGCCTTTACTATGGAGCTGAGAGAGCGATATAAATGACGACGAGAGCCCATCTCAAAGATATTACATCTAAACTGCCAATCCATTTCTAGCAAATCACCATGACTTCCCAAATAACCATCACACCCATCTCTCCACCCGCCGAGTCAAGCATTGACTTTGGCGCGGTCGTCTCCAACGTTGACATTGAGAACATCAGCGGTAAGATATTGAATGCAAACATATGTGAATGATTGAGATACACTTAGTGGGAGAATACCCGTGAAATCGGTAACCTCCTCTGGTAAGGCACAACACACTCTCAGTCAGAAGACAGGCACTGACTACCTCCAGATGCCGACTTTGATGCTATTCGTGAAGCTCTCTTCACGCACCAAGTTCTCGTCTTCAAGAACCAGGGCGAGCTGTCTGCTAAGGCGCAGTACGAGATCACCCGAAGATTCGATCCTGAAGCTGAGGGCTCATATGGCCATGGCAAGACGATCGATGCAAAGCGCTCAATCCTGCATCCTGACCTCAAGACTATTCCGCACCAGCCTCAGGTCCAAGTCATTGGCAATGGCTTCGTGGATGAGTATGAGGGCTTGAAGAATTTCCAGCTGAGACATCCTCATCACCGAACTTTCCACGCTACCACCATTCCTGCCGAGAAGGATCTGGATTTCACCAGGTTCTACAGATGGCACATTGATGCTGCTCTGTACGGGCTGGCTCCCCCCGTCGTTACTACGCTTCTCGCTGTTCGTGTTCCAGGGGGTCGTAAACAGACCCTTGTATACGACGACGGCTCTAATGAGGAGATGTCGGTCCCGCTTGGCACAACAGCCTTTGTGTCAGGCTACGCCATGTACGACCAGCTCTCGCCCAAGGACCAGGAGTTTGTGCGCACCACGAGGGTTGAATATGCCCCGCATCCGTACGTATGGATGAGCAGTGCAAAGTCGCGCTCCGACGGTCTAGGCCTCGTCTCTGAAGGCAAAGAAATCCCCATCGAGAACCTCCCCGCCGTCGAGGAGGACAAGATCCAGATTCTTCCCATGTGCTGGCGTAATCCCGTCACCGGCCGCTTAGCTCTTCAAGTCCACCCCTCAGCGGTGCGCAAGCTGCACCTCGCAGATGGCACGGTGATTGATGATCTTGCTGAGGTTCGCGAGCGGGTGCATGATCTCCAGCGTCCTGGTATTTCTCCACAGAGGGTGTATCCTCATGATTGGGAGCAGGGCGATCTTGTACTTTTTCATAACCGGGGGTTGATACACTCTGTGGTTGGGGCTTTTGCAGAGGATGAGGTTAGGTTGTTTCGTCAATGTAATATTGCTGGTAGTAAGCTACCTGAAGGGCCGGTGCCTGTTGTAGCTGAGGCATAGAGAGGGAAGAGGGAAATGCTATTGAATAGAGTAATTGAATAAATGCCTTTGTCCAGCTCTCGGTCTTCTTGCTAGGTCTCTTCTTGAGGTTATCTTCTTCTGAGGGCCTCCTCAAGCGGAGGGCAACCCAAACTGTCGCCCTACGGACCCTGTTGAAATTATTATGGGTTTCGCCTTTGTTTCAGCGGTGCATTTGATTCCAGTCGTAGCCCTCTCACAAGCAGAACGACCTCTCATCTTTCACCTAACCCAGGTAATATTTCTCCTCTACCAGAGTCAAACCTCTAGCTAATTTGTGTTCAGAGATTTGGGCATTCCTTGCCTTCAGGAATGGCTATCTTCTCATTGCCTTAGGCACACAGGGGTTAACATTTCGTACTCATGCTTTTCTGCTGTTATTTCAGGGCTTGGCTCTCATTCCGCGGTTTATGGACATCTTTTTTTCTATGTATATGAACGGTCAGTTACCCTGTGAGGGTTAAAGCTGACACGAGGCCAAAGATTCAATAATCGCTGTCAAAAAGCCCTAGCGAGAGTTTTAGATGCATGCATTGAAGATTGCAGATAGACTTCTTATGATTTGGTAAAATTTCAACAAGGTTGAGTACCGGGGCTTATTCTAACATAAATTCATCTGGCTTTCTTCCACTCTGTCAAAATAAGGATATGCTGAAGCCTCAATAGAGAGAATGGTGATGCTACCGCGGACTATATTGAACCCTGAGAGGTAAGAACCGAATATACACTTACTTACATGCTAAGACTATCCCCAATAGGGTGTTTTGTTAAACGAATACCAAAAGAAGTCAGACACATGTACAATGATACAGTTGTTTTCTGCCCGAATGTAATTTTCGGAATCTCATTCAGAGGGGGGAATCTTATGAACTACTACACAATTCTAATTACCGACAGCCTGACTCATCCACCTTTTAATTTCTCCAACTCCGTCCCTGAACAGATAGTCCGCATACATCTCGTGAAATCCCAGCATCCACTGCATCCTGAGAGGTTTGTTGACTTTCGGGTTGCAAGTCATATGCTGGAAGTGAATCTGGACTGTTTGCTCTTCACTTTGATCTTTTTGCGACCTCACGACAGAAAACCTGTGAACGCCAGCAAATCCCACCTCATCACTGCCGAATGCAAAATCCACATAACTCTCTGTCTGCTTTGGTGGATGTTTGATATCGCTTGCCTTGGCAATCCGTGAATCTAGAACTTGGAAAACTCCGAACAAGACTGAGTTATCTGGAAGCAACTTCGTCTCAGGGATGTCTTTTAGTGACCATAAAGCTGTTGTTTGGTCTGCTTCTATTTGGTGTTAGCTTCTGATCTGATATACATATACTGGCAGTGATATACGTACTGGAAAAGTGAACTAGTTTGATACCAAGCATTTGCAGCGTTAATCTCTCCGGTCTCAACACAGCTCCTCCAAAGAACCCCTTGACGAATTTTGCCAGCAAGACTTCGTCAGGTACGTCGTGGTGTTGGGCGGGGATGTCGAGGGTAATGAACCGCCAGTCCGAGTGGTGCACATGCTTTCTGAAATTGACAATCTCACTGACTGATTTTGATTTTTCAAAAGTCGATGGAATAGTGGTAGACCGAGTTATGAGATCTCGGTCCACTATCGATACCCTCTTTCGAACTGTGAAACCGTAGATGCCAGCGGTGGTGACAATGGCTACAAGAGAAGTGGCGAGTATTTTCTGAGACCAAGTTCGTAGCGCCATTATTGCAGGTTGTTTTTCTTCACCAGTAAGGGGAATCAATTAATTGAGGCTATCTACCTATTTATTGGTTTCTGTGAAATTGACTCATCAGAGGAATACGAAAATCATGATTTGCAGCAAGGACCAGCTGACACCAGAATCCGATTCCACCCGCATTGGCAAAACACGCACGGTCAACTTCGGGGATAGCTTGGGCCTCGCTTGAAGAAAATCGGCGTCGAGTTGAGCCGATTATGGAGCAGGAAAAACAGCCGCAAAGAAGATTCCGTCTTGATTCCGCTCGCATTCGCTACTGAAGATGCATAATATGATGCCCTAATTAAACGGAGTACAATGCAAGGAGTATAATTAAAGTTTGCCGACCAATAGCTTATTTGCACCAACATGGTTATAGGATAATTATACAACAGCATTATGTTGGTACATAGTATCATATCAGTCGCTCTCATACCGCAAAACATAAAGAAAACCCATACAACTCCTCATCGCAATACCTGAACGATATCCCCCAACCTCAACCGCCTGCTGCTAGAAAACACCCGCAACAAAGCGCCTGGAAAAACGCTAGGACTGTTGTGTGCGACTTCTGGCTAAGCACTTTGTTTGCTGTGTTATCTGGTCCTGTAGCTCTGGACGACTTGTTGTTCTTGAGCACATTGGCTGCGTTGCCGTCTGGGGTCTTGTTTCCCATCTTTTAGGTATAAAAAGCTTGATTGGTGTTAGCACTATCGTATCAAGTGTTCCCAGCAATACGTACAGGAGTTTTTATTATTCGTGGCAATAGAAGGGCGTATCGTTTGCTGTGACGTGACGAGAGATTTAAGTCGGTGAGAATTAAAGAGACAAGTTCTGCTTTATTAATTGAATTTGCTTACACTCCTTACAACCTTATATAACTCCTGAGCCAGGGGATGAGCGTGGCTATGGCTTCTCACACAGGGATTATCATTAGTGGCGTGGCAAGGCGCAGCCAAGATCGACTTCCCAGCCCTGTCGTACTGAATCCTTCCTCTGAGCATCATGTCGTCAGAACTTTAGAATTTTAGATGCTGTATATCTCCACTGGCCAAGTTTAATGTCAATCACACCTTTTCGAAATCCACCTTGCAGCATGAATAACGTGCAGCTCAAATGAGGTCTATACTATCAACGTCTAACTACTTCTAATGCCACCTACAATTCTACATCTCGAGAACGAAATATAGACGACCAAGAAAGAAATACCAAACCAAACCAGACTATCAAAATCCAAGTTCTTTCTAAGCCTGACGCTTCTGCTTGCCACACTTAGCAAGACACTCATCAATCTTGACCGAGATCCCAGCGGGAATAGAACCCCTAATCTTATCAATCTCCTCTCCATCAACAGCCTCTCCGAAGGTACGACCAAGAGCATCCTTGTTAGCAGAGAACAGCGCAGGCGCAATGACAAGAGCGCCAGCATCCTCGTGTGAGAAAGCAGCGAGGGCGTTGGCAGGCTCGCAGTCAGGGTTGACCTGATAATGCAGGGTCCCCTGGTAGAAGATAGTTGCTTCGCCGGCGCCGATCTCGTTCCTGATGACTCGGGGCTTGCCTTCGCTGTCGAGAACGCCACCCTCGGGGATGGCCTCGGTGTAGACGCGGCCGGAGAAGACGGTGAAGAACTCCGAGGCACGAGGATGAGCGTGGATCATGACCATGGAGCAGCCTATCTATTGTTAGTTTCTCTCATTATGTATCTATAGTGTGAATGTATACCTGGGAGCTGGGCAGTAGCTAGACTGATGCCAGTGCCTGTGAGAGCAGGGAACGACTGGCTTGAGGCAAAGACTTTGTCTGTGTCATTGAAACTGTAGAGGAAGTCCTTGTCCTCAGGAAGAAGCTTGTAGCGATCGATGACACTGTACCAATGAGTTAGAAATATACATGTCGGTATCAAGCGTGGAACTTACCTGTCTGCCAGTCGTAGCTTGGCAGTCAGGCTGACCTCAGGTGTAGAGTTCACCTTGCCTTGAGGAGCTGCAGTCGCGAAGGACGAGCAAGCCAGGATGGCAGTGGTAGCTGAGAGGAGTCTGTTAAGCATGGTGAAGTTGGAGTCGGAATTGCTGGAGAATGTAGAGATGGTGGTTGAAAGTGGTTGAAAGTAGTTGTTTATAGTTGCATGGTGAGAAGATGATTAAACGCGAGGATACTAATCAATTTATATAGTCGACTTTCTATATTCCAGTCAAGACAATATATATCTTGCATGTTATTAACTATGCCCAAGCGTATGAAAGACTTCGTAACTAGATGAGCCACAGTCAGCCCTACCCGCCTGATACGCATCGACTTGGTACGAGCGGGATCAACCTAATCTACAAAGAAGAATCATTGTAAATTGGCGTAAGCATTAATCTCCCGAAAGAACAATTCAGCATCAAATGACAAGGTTCTGATGGAGTTTGCTGGCGTATCTAGACAATCGATGCTGATGTGTTGGCGTATTCCAGCGTATTCGGCGTATTCGGCAATGCTTCGGTGTAGCCGCAGTATTACGTTCTGCGAGGGACGTGCTAGATCAAGATGAAGAATGCGTCCTTCCAGACCTAGTTGATAATTTATCGCAAGCCTTTGGGATGGTTGCAAGCTCATGTGGACTTTGTAGCGTTGCGCTGCGCCAGAGATCCGTCGTGATACGCCGCCATGTAGGCAGCCTAGCATGATCAGGACGAATTTTTTATTACGTTTGAGAGAAACAATTTAGGGGACATGGAGATACCATGAGAGGGACTGGAATTTATAATGTCCCCAGAGAGCCACCTCATGGAACAAGCACTTGTATAAGTCAATGCTCCTCCTCACTAGCCTCAATAAATCCGTACCACAAGCGAATAACTTCAACACAATGTTCGCAGCCACCTTCCTAAGAGCTTCTGCTCTATTGATAACGATATCTACTTCCATCGCAACAGCAGCAAACCCCTTCTTAGACTCAACGACCTGCGACAAGACATGCCAGGACCTAGCTCTCACATCCTCCACCTGGATCGCAGCGCAGCAATCCGACTCAACTTACAGCTTTTACAAAGTCCCTTCCAACTTCTCAACCAAACTCTCTACTGGCGTTGTCCTAAAGACTGAAGACGCGACGAATCTCACCAACTACGTCATCCCTAGTGGTCTGACTATGTCGCGTATCATCTACACAACCGAGGATATCAATGGAGACATTGTACCCGCTTCTGCTTACGTCCTCTGGCCGTACACCTCCCTAAATGGAGCAGACTCTAGCAAGAATGGGCTACCTATGGTTGTGTGGGCTCATGGTACAACAGGAACCTTCAAGTCTTGCGCCCCGAGCAGCTACAGGGCTCTTCAGTACCATTTCCAAGTTCCGTTTGCGCTGGCACTTCAGGGTATCGCAGTCGTTGCACCCGACTACGCGGGCCTAGGTGTGAGCGAGTTACCTAACGGGGATACTATTCCTCATCCTTGGGTGGCAGCGCCGGCGCACGCGAATGATCTTGCTTTTGCTGTTACTGCAGCCAGATCAGTGTTTCCAGACCTTTTGAGTCCGCAGGGTCCTTTCGTTGCGCTGGGTCATTCTCAGGGCGGAGGTGCAGCTGTAAGTAACCAGTCCTGATTTGTGTTCCATTGGGTTCAATGCCCGGTGAATACACAGAGTTGTTGAGCTATCCATGCTAATCGTGATATATAGTGGGCTTTCGCAGAACGACAGGCCAAGAAGCCCCTCAAAGGCTACAAAGGCACCGTCTCCATCGCCCCCGTCACTCGAATCCTAGACGACTTCTCCTACTGGACCGAAAACAAGATCGCATCACCCGGCCTCATCGCCCAGACCGCCGTAGTCGACTCCATCTCCAAGCTGTACCCCAACTACAACTACACTGGTTTGACGGCCACAGGCTACGATCGCTGGCATAATGTCCTAGCCAAGGTTGAAGGATGTTTCCCCGTGCTAGCCCTGATAACATCTGGTCTCAATGCCGTGAAACAAGGGTGGTATAAAGACCCAACGGCGAAGAAGTGGGCTGATAGAGTTGCCGTGGGACGAAAGGCATTCGCTGGACCGTTGCTTGTTCTCAACGGCGCAGACGACCATGTCGTTCGTCCAGGGGGTGTTGAACAAGCTGTTAAGAATACATGTGGCTTTGCTAAGGACTCTAGTCTTGAACACGTTGTGTTTTCTGCTATGGATCATTTTTCGGCCATTCAAGCAGGTCAGCTGAAGTGGATGGGCTGGATCAAAGATAGGCTCTCTGGTAAAACTGTTGGGAAGAAGGGCTGTTCTTCTGAGGTAGTTCAGGGGCTGAGGACGGATTTTACTGTTTCTGCTCTGGGACCCAACTTCTATTTATCCTTCTTTGGTCCGCAGGAGAGCTGGAAGTATAGCCTCTAGTCAAACAACACAGTTGGGACGGATGGCAGATGTGTTGCGTAAGAGATGGAGATTATTGGGTGGAACAGGGATATTATCTATCAGCTTGCTATGAAAGGTCTAAAAATACAGTTGTTAGAGAATGGAGAATGGAGAATACTCTACATCGATGCGTGCCGCAAATGTTTACCTCCCACATACCCCTCAGCTGTATCAACAAACAACCTCCTACCCTTGACATACGACACCAAAAACGAGAACAGCTTCCAATTCCCAATCTGTCCCGTCGCATATTTCTTCCCCAATGACACAAAGATCATTTTCTTCGCTGCAGGCTCATAGACCTTGATGTCCTTCTGTCCTGTGAGAGTATCATCCAGCGCCGTCGCCAAGTGAATGATCTGGTTGTCGGTGATGGTCAGTTGCTTCGGGTCAATGTTGCCCACGTCGCCGATGCCCCAGATGTTCTTTGTGCCGGCGACTCTCATCTTTGTGTCTAGCTTGATGTTGCCGATGGTGTCTAAGAATGCGCGAGGGACGAAGGAGGTGTTGAGTTTGATGCCGTGGAGAGGAAGATATAAATCTGTTGTGAGTAAGGTCCCATTCGACAGGTGTAACTCGGTGTTTTTGCCACTGGAGCTTTTCTTTACTTCGTTGACGCGCGTTTTGTAGATGAGCTTGACGCCTAGCGCTTTTAAATCTCTCTCTGCAGAGGCACGAACTGAATCAAGAGCCCCCTCCAGCGGTTGTTCACCACTTATTATAAGAGTGATATCCTTGGATGGGCCATATCTGGCAGCTAACTCGCCAGCAACTTCGGTTCCAGTAGCGCCAGCGCCGGCCACCACTATGGACTTTGCGTCTCCGACTTGACTCTTGAGCTGCTTCCATGCTGACATAGTCTCTTGATGTGTTCCGACAGGTTTCAGTGGAAGGTCACTGGCCAGCTGCGAGCCCGTTGCAATAACCAACTCATGGTAGTTAATGTCACGTCCAATATTGCTATTAGAAGTGATATGAACCGTATTGGAATCCGCATCAATCCCATCTGCTTTCCCAAGGACAAACTCAAAGTTCTCAGAAGGGTATTGGTCAAAGCCCGGCTTGATGGGTAGGAACAGCTGATGATCCGGAATGGCGTCTGGTATAATCCCTCGAGTAGCAGCGACGTTCCAGAAGAAATGGCTGTTTGGTGATATGAGGATGACTTTGAGGTCTGGGACTTTGGGGACGGTGTATTTGAGGAGTTTGTGAGCGAGTGGTAGTCCTGCCCAACCGGCGCCGAGGATTACTACAATCTTTGCCATGATTAAGATTTTGGTGAATTCTTTAAGATGAGCTTGAGATACTAAATGGGTCGAATGGTTTGTGGTAACTGTGGTTGTCGTTGAGCTCACTTATATGAATACACCTGGCTCGGTGTCGGTCCTGGAGCTCTATTGGCATGTAAGTGTGGCCTAACACCCAGTACATTAGAAGCCACCAAAATTCTTTCTATCTATATGTATACTCTGTTAGTGTCGCCCGTACTCGGGGGTGGATGCGCCGGTGACAAGGATCACGGCCGAACGCCGTGTCCGAAGACGACGCCCGATCCATCGACTCTCTCAACAGCTTCGATGAGCCGAACATAGACATTCACACATTCCAACCTCATCTAATCTCATTATTGAATATACGAATTTATTCATCTCAATCAATTGCTACGCACAATTCTCCCCTCTTCGTCCTATTCCGTTCAAGTCGGAGCTTACAACCCCCGATGGACCGATCAGCACCACCACCATCCCACAATGACACCAGCCTCAAAATCTGGAGCTGCGTAATATGTCGCCGACGTAAAATCCGCTGCGACAGAAAAGACCCATGCTCTAATTGCACCAGGAGTAACATAGACTGCCACTTCCCTGTGACAGGCCGCATACCGCGCCGCAGCCGTGACCCCAGCGCCTCCAAGACGCCCGCGCAGAAGCAGTCGGAGCTGCTCGGCCGTCTGCGCCGTCTCGAGTCAGTCGTCACGGAGCTTGCGGCGCAGGTTGAGGATGAAAATGGGGCCAAGATGGACTCACATGTCATGGGTGGGATCACTGTGGATGCCGCTGCGACAGAATCTTCGGGGGCTACGTCATCTCAGGCTGGGACCGAGTATGATGAGGATTTTGGGCGGCTTGTGGTTGACAAAGACGGAGGACTTCACGTTGGAAATCGTTTCTGGTCTGTGTTTTGCGGTGAAGTGAGTACTTCAACTCACTAAGAATAAAGATTTAGTAGTAACTAACTAATACCCTGCAGGTAGATAACATCCTACAGGCAGTTCACGACGTGGCCGATTACTCTGAAACTTCAAGCAACTCAGTCATGACTGAACCTACTGTTGACGGAAGTCCGTCTCCCTTCAGTCATCTTGGCTTTGTCTTTGGAAGTGCTGAATTCGCAAAGGCTCTAGATGGACTTAACCCTATGCCTTCTCAGATGCTCTTCATCTGGCAAGCATATGTTGAGAATGTCGACCCTTTCATCAAGGTTCTACACATCCCTACCGTCGAGAAGATTGTCAGGGAATTGAAGGGGAACTTCAGCTCTTGTGGTGACAATGTGGAAGCGTTGTTATTCGCCGTATCACTCGCAGCTATCACATCCATGGACGAAGAAACAGTGTCGTTCAACTTCAACACACCAAAGGCACAGCTCCTACAGCGATATCAATTCGGCACAGAGCAAGCTCTAGCACGCGCCAATTTTCTATCTACGAAGGACATCACTGTGCTTCAGGCTGTGGTCATATATCTTTCTCTACTTCCAAACATCGGAGCCCAAGATAAGGTATGGCCGTTGACGGGCTTGGTACTAAGACTAGCAAAGTCTGCTGGTCTACATCTCGAGGATGACTCCAACCAATACAACCAGCTTGAAAGAGAGACCAGGCGTCGTCTGTGGTGGCACATCTGCTTCATCGACTCCGGCAGTCGACGCGCTGACGCCCAGGACCTATCCATCACGCCAGCAGGTTTCAGCACCGGACTTCCCACTAACGCAAACGATGTCGACCTGGAGACTTCAACGACAGACTTGCCAAGTCCTGACCAAGGGTCAACAGGTGTAACGCTCTGTCTGATCCGCTGCGAGTTGTGGTATCTAACACAGGCTATACGTGCTGATACAAGCAAGTCGCAAGAAACTCGCCTCGGCCTTTTCAAAGCTTTGAAAGAAAAGGTCGAAAAGACTTATTTCCAACACTTACAGACGAGTAAACCTTGGGATTCGTTTATCATGACCATGGCCAAGCTCTTCTTTGCAAAGGTCGAACTTGTCATCCGACGACGATCCGGCAATCAGGCTCCAACAGATGAAATGCTAAGACCATCAATCGAGGTTATCACATCTATTCAATCTCTAAAGTCAGAACCATCGTGGTCGAAATGGCGCTGGCAGTTACAGGGTCAAATGCCATGGCATGCAATGGGCGTCTTCCTCCGCCAAGTTCCTCGTCTGCCCTGGACACGAGAACTGGAAGAAGTCTGGAGCGCAACCACAGCCCTCAGAGACTCGGTCACAGAAGACATGAAGACCGGACCACTGTGGAAATCTTTAATGGAGCTAAACACACAAGCCGAAAAACATCGTGAGAAGGAACTGAAGCGTCAAGGAACCAATGCCCAACATACCCGCGAGCGAGGCAGCCGCGTCAATTCCGACGTCCAGCAGATGCTCGACAATGCTGCCAACATGTCTTCCGAAATCCCCGTGAACCATCCTCTGATCGACACGTCTACTTTTGACTCGTCTCTGCATATATCGCCCCCCGACAACGGCGCTCTTTCTATAGAGCGGCTGTCAACCGGGTTGGGTACTGCGTCCGATGATCTTCCTTCGTGGTCCCAAGCTGAGGGTGAGATAGACCTCGACCAGTTTTATTCCTTTGGCAATTCGACTTCAGATAATAGCACTACTGATTGGATGGATTGGGATGCTTTGATAGACTTGGATGAGACTTGGAATTGGAATTTTCTGTAGATCTTGGTGAAACAAACACTTAGATAACGGCAAGAGCTGCTAGAAACTTTGGATGTGTTGTATGCGAATTAGAATGATGGTTATCTGTTTCTTGATCATATTCCTGTCTTGGTTTCTTGGACATGGTCTTGGAGCGGAGAGTAGTTTTACTCAGCTGGCGGAGTTCCGCCCGTTTATTGATACACAGTAACACCATCTCTGAAGGAAGGAAACGTATATAACAGGCTATCTCTTGTCATATCGCACGTCCAATATGCTCCTGAGTAGTATCGGCCAGTAAAATATCATAAAAACAACATCCCATTGTCCATCTATTCAAAAGTGCCACCCCCGTTACACAATATCAACAACAAACAATGGCATTCAAAGCTTTATACACCCAACTCTTTCCACCAAAGCCACCACTGACGGAAAAGAATGTCCCTCTTCAACTCGGAAAAGTATTTATTGTCACAGGTGGTAATTCGGGAGTGGGCTTTGAGCTCTGCAAGATTCTTTACACAACAGGCGCAACTGTGTATCTGACTTCACGATCAGAGGTAAGACTTACACGACACCAGTCTACGCAATTACACTCACATGAATTATAGCAACGTGGGAAGCAAGCCATCGAGAAGATCACGAATGTCAACCCTTCTCCCGAGAACCCAGGCATACTCAAGTTTCTCCACTTGGATCTCAACGACCTCAACTCTGTCAAATCCGCTGCATCCATATTCGCATCTCAAGAGACAAAACTCCACGCCCTGTGGAACAACGCAGGCACAGGCGCCTATCGCGTCTCGCAAGGCGCCAAAACAGCCCAGGGACTGGAACCAATGGTGGGCATGCACTGCGTAGCTACACTCCTCTTCACAACGCTTCTCATACCCCAGCTTCGTATCGCTGCTGCCGAACCTTCTAGCTCCGCAAGGGTCGTCTGGACGTCGAGCATCGTGACAGATCAGGGGTCCCCAGCTAATGGGATCGACATTGAAACCCTTCACGCGGGAACATCAGATCGTGTGCTCAACTACGCCGTGTCCAAAGCCGGCAGCTGGATGCTCAGCCGGGAGATGGCCCGGCGGCACGGCGCCGAGGGCATCGTCAGCGTCGCACAGAACCCTGGCAACGTCAGAGGGGGCTCTTACGAGGGCACACCCGCAGCGACCATGTGGTTCCTCAACCGCTTCGTACTGCATCCGACAGTGTATGGGGCTTACACGGGGCTCTTCGCCGGGCTATCCCCGGACGTTGACAACGGGGCGTATATCATACCTTGGGGACGCATGCGGACTGATGACGAGTGTCCCCGTAGAGACATTGTACACGCCATGCAGCCCGACGGGTTGGATTACGGGGGAAAGCTGTGGGACTGGTGTGAGCAACGGTGGGCAAATGTCGTATAACAATGTACACGATGCCTCAAAAGCTCGGCCGAGAGTGTAATACGAGAAACAAGCGGCCGCTGCGGAGATTGATACGTAGGTGAGAATACGATAGTATGCATGACCTGATTTCAACGAAATGATAGATCGTGACGAATCTGAATCTCAACACCGAACTATGCGTGATGAAGTCTTCTGGAATGTTACAGGCGCCTCTCCCGGTCTCCTAGAGAACAGCAGAACAAATGATGCAAGTATCCATCGAATAGCGTCAATTATCATATCAATCGGGCTTGATGGAACTCTCGTAGAAAGTTCTGACTAAAAAGTGTCATGCACACGAGATGCTCGCTTCCACCGTTGGTGGTTGCACCGAATCTTGATCACCCTCCAATGAGAGCGTGGGGATATTTCTAGATGCCGCAAACGGTGGGGAATCGAGATAAATAAAGACACGAACCGCCTGATAGAGGGTCAGGGATGGAGGTTACTGGCTCGAGGGCCTCTGCAGCCACACGAGTTGCCAGGGGAGAAATGCCACCCTCAAGATAGATAACGCTAAGCACATATCCAGAAAGTGGTTTTATCAAGAGTGCATAACTGCTTAAACACATATTGCATGTAAGATGGTTTGATAGATAGCGCGATCGCGGGTTTGCACGTACCCCTCCATGCCAAGTCGTAGATGCAGATTAAGTGCTCAGTCTGACAGGGGCTGAGGGGCTACCATCTTGTAGAACAAGTTTCACAACAACGGCTGCCAATTTGATCCCCTGCTAGTTGAATATTCGCAATCACACCGAGATTTGCCTTGAACTGTCTCTCGAACTCTTTGATCCTTTTTCTTCTCTCTTTGCTAGAGCTAGGCTTATATGATAAGGTTGCAGGAGAGAAATATGTAGCTTACTAACTTAAACTGGACGAAAGCCGCTTATCCAAGAAACCAATGCAATGAAAAGGGGGGATCCTTGACGGGTAAATTGGAGCCGACCGTTGTTTAATGAACAGGGCCGCTAATGATTTAGCGGCATTTCAGCCTACCTTACCTTAATCTTTTCCCAGTCGCCAATTAGCACCTACAGTGGACTGTGGACACTGGGGGCGAGCAGTTTCACGGTTGGAGTTCCCGTGAGGTCTCAGTGAAAGAAGAAGAAAAGCCCTGTCACACTCCCGCGACAATCTGAGACGAGGGATCTTCAGGATTCGAAACACGCGGGAGTCGTTAAAAATAAGAATAAAAGCTTAAGCTCGAGGACAGCCTTGTTCTATATGTTCCTTGCGGGATAAGCATAGCATGCTACGTTAAGCTGGTGTGTCTCCTGAAAATCAACGCGCCGAAGTGGAAGGATCTTACTCGATGTGCCCTAGATCTGCAGGTTTCGAGGCTGTAAGCACACGAATCAGAGGGTGTTTCCACAGCTGCTGATGGATGGGCTCGTTGTGGCCTCCTCCGTTCTCTTGTTCGTTGTAACCCCTTTAATCAAGTGGCTTGGTCGTTGAATTGATGCTGTAATGAGTGTAGATTGAATGCATTACCAGGCCTCGAAGAGTCGTGAAGCTTCGGGTATAGAAGTTAACTCTTTTATACTAAAACTCTTCCAAAAATTTGTATAAGTTTAGATAAAAAGAATTATTTCAAACTAGGACACAATGATCATAATATTATAGAGGCTAAAATCATCCTCTGATAGCTAGTTGAAGTTGCCTTGTCAAGATCTTACGTCCAAGGTTTTCCTACACCCGGACGGCAGCGCTTGGTGGTTCAATCAAGCTGTGTCGCAGCAGGTAAGGCGCCTTAGCAGCCAAGTTCTCCGAATCGAATAAACTTTCTCAGAAGAAACATATACCACGCAACAGGCTAGGACGTTGTGGTTTCTTGCCAATTAATCTAAATAAGCTCAGGTAAAAAAGAAATTGTTCAGACTGACTTGATTGGAGTTCGTATCTGCATATTGAACATTACCTAGGAGACAAAGGCCGGATTCTTCCTAATCGCTTTGGTGGCGGGAAGGCCTCTCTAAGCCTCTCTAATCTTGGGGCGGCCCCAGTGTGGCTTATCAGTAATGGCCATGTTCGATTTGAGTTCTGTCTCAAGCCTCCGACGCGACATGCGTCACTTTCTGAGTCGCAGTGGAGAAATTGAACCCAAGAATAGCAGAAGACATAGACAATTGCAGCGATCCGAGAATGAAGTGAAACAGGGAAAATGACAATGACATTGTTTGTCTGCAATTAATTAGTACTAACGTTAGCTGGCTACTATCTGTCTCTTTGTAGTCGTGGCAAAGAACCTTGAGTTTGAGAACAACCCAAACCAACTGAACTATGCTGCAGGCTAAAATACTGGACGGTACCAAGCTGCTTTTAACTGCGGCAGCGCTCCTACGCCTGCCGAGCCCCTGACGGAAACCTCGTAAGCTCTTACGCCCCCCTGAGCATCCCACTTTGGGACTGACTGTCGCAGCTTCAAGAGGTGCAGATGCGTTACCTTTTATCTTGTTTCTCGCTGCTTGGTTTTAATTGTTGAAATAGAAGAGGCTGAGACAATTAGAAAGCCACGTGCGCTTAGAAAGGGACGGAGGGGAGCCATAAGTGTAAGAGAAACTCGCAGCAACCGCTGACGAAAATAAAAGAGAGATAGGCGGGAATAAGCTTTGAAGGATTGGCTGAGGCGTAAAAAAAGGCATGTGCAATCATTTCCTTTCTCACCTCCTGTACGAGACGGGAAGAGAGTTTTTGGGGTATCCAATAGACACACAAAGGACAAAGGCCCCGCTTGCGCGTCACGTTAACCCCCTATCTCTTTTGAGTTTCTTTCTGCCTTATTCTTCCCCCTCCTGTCCAACCTTGAACCATTTTTTACCCACGTCCCTCTTCCCCTTGTAACCAGCAAAGAAAAATCTCTTGGCTTTTGGTTGTCAAGACGAATCCTAATTCTACTTCTTCATTCTCCCGCCGGTCGAAGGGTTTGTGATGCTCTGAGACATTTATCTCTCTCTTCTTCCAACCTACAACCTACCATCATCAATCCATTCGTTTGCAACGCCCACAGTACAAACCTGCGCAAAGTCGCAAAGCAGAGAAAAGAAAAGAACTCACATAATGGCTGTCGCTCTTCCTAGGCGATTCTATTCGCTGCTCTGGGTCGCAATCCTCCTTGCGGTTGTCGTCTTCTTTATCTTCCTCCGCGAAGACACTTGGTCATCTATTCCTCGACCTCCCAGCGGCTGGAAGATCCCTTTCACTACCGACGATGGCGTGCTCTCTTCGTGGATGGGCAGCAGCAAGAAGAAGGGTAAGGACCCCAACGAGCCTCTGCGCATCGTGCTCGTAGAGTCCTCCGGCACCCACGACGAGGTCGCCGCTGCTCTCATGCACGCCTTTGGTAACCAGAAGGGCTCTCAACTCGACATCTACTTCGCCAACCAGCGCTTCAACATGCAGGAGATCATGTCCAACTTCAGTCTCGCCGCCAACGTCACCATCAACAAGTGGGACAAGTTCGCCAGCGCCGTCACAGAGAACCCCCCTCACATTCTCGTATCCACGACCTGCGAGTTTGATCTCGACCGTGGCACCGAGCCCATCGTTAACCTTCTCAAGAACGCAAACACCCATCTGTTCTGTACCATCCACCACGCTGATCGCTGGGCCAACGGCAAGTATGTCCAGGCTGTACGAAGCTTTGCAGAGCACGACCGCGTCGATTTTGTTGGTCTTAGCCAGCACACTATCGACTTCTTCCTCAACGACACCATTCCCAAGTGGCACACGGCCGCCAACCTCACCACCCGAGTCATCCCCCCGGTCTTCCCTGTCCAAATTGCCGACCCTGATCTTCAGCCTGGTATCTCTCTGTCTCTGCAGGGCGATTACTCCTCTGGTCGACGTGACTACAACGGCATCTTCAACCACCTTGGCAGTGTCATCCGCAAGGCCGGCGAAGAGACCGAGGGCCACAAGGCTCAGAATGTCAGCCTCCACGTTATCGGACACGGTACTCCTCCCCCGGTTCCCGATCACGTCAAGGACCACGTCTACTTCGACCAGGGCCTCTCGTACCCCGACTTCTACACGCTGATGTCAAAGTCCTTCTCAGTCCTTCCCGCATTTGCTTCGGACACCTATTTTGATCGCAAGGCGTCTTCCACTATCCCTGCCTCTTTGATTGCCGGTGCCCCTATCGTTGCGACAGAAGAGCTCCTCAAGGCTTACTCCTACCTGCCCAGGGAAGCCGCCTGGGTCGCCCGACCCGGTGAGGGCGAGATGGACGTTATCGAGCGAGTTATCGATGACCGAGACGGTTTCCTCAAGCGAAGACAAGCTGTGAGAGATCTGGCCGCGTCTCTGCTGGAACAGAACCAGGCCAACACCAAGGCCTGGATCGAGGAGGCCTTCGAAAAGTATAACGCCCACTAAATTAGATATGAATAACTGTTTTCTTGCCTTTTTGCTTTTATTGTACACTTACGCGGCACCACTTCACATGATCGGGAATCAGGATGAGCGGCTCTTGTGTTTCGAGAGTATTTTACACGCATGAACAAACATTCTTAATATACGGTTTCTTAGTACATTGAACATACAATCATGAAATTTTACTTACATGACTTCCCTCCCGCATTCCAGTGATGTTGAATCTTTTAATTGATGTCTTGAGGTTGATTACGTGCAGCGGGTGGCGGGCGGGAGTTTCACCGCGATTATGTTGCCGCATTTTTCACTCTCCCTTGCGTAAGATTATCGAATCCGGCATTTGGAGACATGGAGAGTGATGTAGTAAATCATGATTCCAGAAAATGGGTCGTGAAAACGCCACCAACAGAAAACCCCAAGATCTTGGCATGACAGATCTAAGCTTAAAAAATAGTCGAGTCTCGGCTAGCCATGCCATCAGCACTGGAGCCCTCAGAGATTTGTTAATGCACACATTTATTCATCACTGCACAAGCTCGAGATTATGATATAACATTTATGTAAAATTTTGTTTGCAAGTCTCTCCCTCGTTGCGCACTGCGGAGGGAGAAAAAGGGCTATAACGGATACCCAAGATCGCATAGTAAAACGTCTCTATGTCTAAGGTATATGGAAAAAGAAGTATGTCAAAAACCTGGTCATCCAAACACCTGTCATGATATAGCCGCCATACCCAAGAATAAGTATATAAGAAAAAAGCAAGGAAATGTTGTAAGTGTAGGTTATGTTATGTTATATGTGGCAGGGGAAGATCTCATGACTTGAGGTCCTTAGCTTCCTTGCTGTCCACCATCTCAGCGCGTCCCTCCTCTTCGCGGGGGAGTAGCTGGTAGCTGGAGGCCTTCTTGGCCTGCTGGTATCGGTCTCGGGCCCAGCCGTAGAGAGCGCTTCCCATAAGGATGAGAGCCATACTGCCGGCGCGGTCGGCAGTCAGAACTTCACCGAGGAGAACGACGGCGAGGGAGCTCTGGGCAACACCTCGGGCGGCGGTGACGATCATGTGTGTGGTCGGGCTGGTAACCTCGATCTGCATAAAGGTGGCGATGGTGAGGAGGAAGGCCGAGACACCGGTCAAGCAGGCGGAGCTGAGGAACTGGCGGGCGACGTCCATTGACTCGACGGTAAAGAGGCTGCTCATGGTGCTCATCTCACCTGAGAGAGGGAAGAGAGGGATGTAGAAGAGGAGGGCCATGCAGTTGGACATCCAGACCATCTGCCACATACCCTCCTGGCTCTTACCGAGGAAGCGTTTGACGACAACGGACTCGACGGCAGTGGTGAAACTAGATCCTACACCGAGCAGGACACCCTTGCCTGAGGTAAGCATCTGACTGTAATCGGCCATCATACCAGTTCCGAAACCAGCCATGACCATGGCGCAGCCGACGAGTGAGATAGGAGGGTAGTAAGGACGAGGTCGCAGAACCAAGAGCGACAGGAAGAGGGTGAATGGCAATAGAAGACCACGGGCGATTTGGTAGACGGAGGCATTGACCGAAGCGAGGCAGTAAGTCTTTGCCAAAATACCAATGAGACGCGCGACCGTGAGGGGTAGAAGAGCAATCCAGGCCTATTAAGAATTGAAGTCAGTAAATATGTCTTTATTTGAAAGGATTCATGTGGTGTTAACATACATTAAGAGGTCGGGACAGCTTGATCCATCCTGTGGCTACTCCAATAATTGTGAGTAGTGCGACCTGTATCGTGGTCTGTAGAGCGAGCAATGTGACGGGGGCCTCAACGCCATTGAGGGCTGACTTGGATAGAATAGTGCTCCAGATAGCACATGATGAATGGAAGAGCACCACCAGGGCGACTCTCATTCGTGATGGCGGGGGCCGGTTCTCGACCTGAGGTTGTTCGGCGGCTGCCATTGTGACGAGATATTATGGTATATACGTCGACAAGATATGATTTGAGCGATAGAATAGTAAGAAATGAGATGAAATAGGTAAAGAGAAGATGAAATAGAAAGAAGATAGAAGAGTAAGAGTAGATAGAGTAGAGTAAAACAAGAAACAACAACTCAAAGTGGGTAAACGAATGTCTGAAGCTCTTCTATACGAGAATGCTTCCAAGGGTCCTGTCCTTCTTTTCTTCTTTACTAAACTCAAGACAACAAAAACATGAAAAGGTCAAGACTCTCTGGGAGGGGAGAGGCTGGCAATGGCAAGTGGGCGGGCTGTCCGGAGGTTTTGTTGATCGATCCCGCGTGTCTATTTCCGCACTAATAAGACCCAAACGCAGAGGTGTCGAAGTGCATCTGCAGGGCACTGGGGGGGTGTGCATCCGAAGCCGAGTAAAAAGGTGAGAAAAGGGGGTTTTGGTTTTGGTTTGAAGGATTGAACGCGTTATCCCAGGCAGGGAAACCCGAAAATCTGGCGCCACATCTTAGCCTTGGCCTAGCAGCTTTGGCCGGTCTTTGGGGATATTAACCCTGACTACGGAGTATGGGATGGGATTTAGATTTGGCCTGTCCTATGAGAGACCTCAAGCGCCATGTGTTCCCAGTCGATATTCTCCATATTAGCCATTTCCATCGCCCCCATGGGCCCCAGCTCTCTTGGTTCCTTGAAAGGCTCAACCGAAGTACCGCCATCGAGGGGGGTCCTGAATTGCGATGGGGGAGATGGGCAGACGGCACTGGGAGATTTGGTTAACTAGACGTGGGGGGGGGGTTCCATAGTAGTGGTATTGCTGTCGAGATGGCGGCTGTGACAAGGTGGAGTGGTGGAATCTCCCTGGTGTAGCGCTTATGCATGCGTCCCAGGGGGGGTCTGGCTATGAACCAACACAGAAAAATTAGAGTTACATATGCATCTAATGAGGTTCTATGCTTTCATCTTGGCAGTGACGTATATACGTAGCAGCAGTATGGAGCACTGCACAGAAGCAGCATCCCCACGCTGGGAAATAAAGACCGTTGATCAAACTACGCAACCGCTATTGGCCTGCATCTTCTCAGTGACACCTACCTGTAGAGTGTAGCGGCTGGGCGGTCCCCTGTCTTAAGAGGTCATAAGTCATTTTACTGGAACGCCCCTTACTACGCGGGAGTCAAACTCAAACATAAGCCAAAAATTAAGTCTATATTTTGCTGAGTAGCTTAGAATCAACGTGATATTTTGTGTTATTGCCGCCGCAAGCAAGCAATGACATGTAAATCAACTACGACTTAGAGACCCATTGCTTCTCTCCGCTGCTCTGGTCAAAGCACGAGTAATGTAAATGCAAGGCCGTGGTGAAACGGAGATGGGGGAACCACTTTACAGGTGAAGATTTAAGGTGAAGCCAAGTCTTTTGCCGAGAAAGACAAGCCAAGATCGGATATCAATGACCAAGTTTTGAACTGCAGCCCGCTCGTAACTTCTCCTCTCAAGTCTGTCTTCTCTTAGCTTCTCTTGTCTTCTTTTACCTACAATGACTGCCGTAGTGCTTACGGATACTATAGACTAGGTAGCAGCACAATTTCCTATCATCTTCCTACAGAAAATGTTCTCCACGTGATAATATCCTAAGGTCGCCTCAGTGGTCAGGTACCGAAGCAGGATCGGCAATGGAGTGTTTCATCTTAGATGGATGGTCCAAGGTCTTGCTCTCCTCGAGCGCTCCGAGCTCTCTTTCGAGTCTCTACTCTCTAGGATGGAACAGGGTTGCACTAGCTTATCGCCTTGTCTTTGCCTTGCCATTGCGTTGCATTATAATGTAGCCCCGAAAAAAAAGGCTTCCGAGGGATTGCAGTGGATAAAGTAAATCGAGCCGCGTAAGATTTTTTATGATGATGGGCGAAACGACTCCGCCAGTGCTTATTATGTGAAACCCGAGTAAAGCATTGTCTCGAATCTCAACCACGGGTTGCGAATACTGGGTCCCAGGTCCGAGTTCGGGGTTTGGCAAGTGGCTAGATTGACAACGTGAGACTTGAATGAGGTGATGCATGTTTTGTTGTTATTTTTGTATTGTACAGATCGCGTGGTTTATTTACACCAACGCTTGACAGAATGTGCTATGTTGCTTTTTGCTCTGTCCCAGTCTTTTCTCGACATCAAGTAGCAAAAAAAAAGATGGAAGTCTAAGATGCGGTGACGAAATTAAACAAATGGTAGCGCCGTGCATGGTATGGTATCCCCTGTTCCTTTCCCCATCCAAAGCCCCAGACATGAGATGATGAGCTACGCCATGTACTGTAGCTGTAATATCCCCATCATGACGAGATGCGCCCCGTCAGAATATCCTATTCCCCAGCCGGCTCGGGATGACCATTCAACGTGAAGCAGAAAACACCATTGGTAATAATGATAACAAAAGATCACAATGCTTATAGTAGATAAGAAAAGACATCAAATCTGGTTCATGAACCAGTTCATCATGACGATGTACCGGCGGCGGCAGCCTTCTCGTCCTCTTTGAGAGCCTCCGCGTTGGGGGTAGGAGTAGATACGGGCTTGGGGTCATCAGCAGCCCTTAGGCCGTCCTTGACCTCCTGCTCAAAGTACATGCGAGCAACATCAAAGGCCGAGTCGATGCTCTTGGTGATCTTCGTGCAGCCGCAGTCCCGCGTCCAAGTGTTGTGGAAGTTGAGGTTCTTACCCAACTTACTGTCCATCAGCACATGAGGAACGCCGATGACTGTCGAGAGAATGTGGCCGTGAAGTCTGTCGGTGATGACGAAGTGAGCTGATCCCAGAAGATCGAAGCCGGCCATCGATTTGGCCCAAGCACGCTGGTTCTTACCCTCCTCGCGCTCGTTGTCGTTATCAATAGATGGTGTCTTGGTGAACTTCCAGTCGACCTTGTTGTATGTTACGTTGCCGATGCTGCCGCCCAGGTCGACCTTGCCCTCGCCGAACTCGATGTCGGTGGAGTTACCGTCTGAGATCTCGGCGTCCTTTCGGGCGAGAATCAGGATGTCGTGGCTAGAGATGGAGGGTTAGCGTAGGCATGCGTTTTCTGGACGGGAAATAACTAACGTCTTCTTGGTGTTGAGTCGGAAGTCAGATCGGTTACCCCACATGAAGGCAATGTCAGGAACAAGGTCGCTCTGAATGCCCTCAGTCTGGCCAAAGTTGTCCATGAGCCAGTCATAGCTGGGCTTATCACGGGCAGCCAGTTGCAAGTCGTGGTGCTTAGTGAAAGACTTGCGGGTCTGCTCAATCCTCTCGGGGTTGGTCATGTAGATACTTTGGGGGAAAGCTCGGATGGAGACGTTCTGGAAGTTCTCAATCATGTTCATTCGCGAAGGTTGGTCCTCCCAGTAGTAATCGTTGAAGTTACCACCACCGGCCATGATGATACCGGAATGGGGACGGTGCTCCTCGAGCTTTCTGCGGAACTTTTCAATGTCGCAGTTCTTGTACATGAAGCTGTGTCACCATTAGTATCGGCGAATGTCGTCCAACGTGGTACGAGATTAGATCTTACCGGCATGCTTCCATAGTCTCAATTCCAAGGATGCTCAGCAGGATCTGCTGGGCGGACCAAATAGCTGCATCACCCTTGTTCTCGGTCTCGAGGTAACCCCAGATGTTGGCATAGCGAATTCCAGCGAACCTCTTCTGGTACGCGTGGATGAGACGTTGTTGGAGGTCGTTGACGATGTTTTCGCAGCCCGGTGTAGGCGCTCTCGTCAAGTCGTAGGAAATATCAGTGTTGGGATCTTTGTCCTGCTCAAGATCCTCCTCTCCAGCTCCAACAGCACCGGCAGCATCAGTAGGCTTCTCCGGTTCGTCGATGGTGGTGTTGCCGCCTTTGGAAGGCCAATGCCAGTCAGCGCTCGGTAGATGATCCTTAAAGCTCTCGGGCCCCTGGTAAGAGACCAATATAGCAAAGACGAAGAGCACAGCAACCACGGCTAGCGCGATGCGTGCGAAGCGGTTCATTGCTGGCAACATTATGAACGCATAGAAACGTAAAAAGTAAGTTTCAGGTCGAGGTTTACACGAAAGGAGTGGAACACCCGGATATTGTCTATCACAGGCTTGTAAGCAAAAAAAAGAGAAACCGCAGAAACAAGACAAGGCGAGACAAGATGGATGATGCAATGGAAGGGAGGAAGAAGAGTTCAAGAAAGCATCTCGAAACGTCTTTTGTCCTTTAGATAAAAAAGATGTGACTTGGACCCCCCCCATTTCATCCTTGTCTTTAGCTTAATTCCCGACCCCCATCCATCCATCCACTATCTGCTTCTCCTTCTCCTGGTCCTGGGCTTAGTGTGTCTCTTGGTCCTTGGTCCTTGGTCCTCCACTCGGGCGATTCGATGGATGCGTTCAAAGTGCGCCACGCGCCCGCACCCCATGCATAGCCTGTAGAGGTCTTGGCATTTAAGGTACAAGTATCCCGTCACTGTAACCCTTTGCGTCTTACTACATAATCATGAACAGCATACATAAGGTATTTTAGTATCCGTACTGGAATATCCAATCACCCTCTCTCTCGCTCGTCCAGTTTGAAGGGGCCAAGGACCCTCTGCCGGGATGTGGGTTCCTGACGTCGACAGCCGGCCATATAAGCCTCTAACCCATGTAACATTTAGATAGCCCGCTTATTCACCTAAGCGTAAAATGCGCTTACTAGACTCTTACGCGGCGCAAAAAAAAGAAGTGGGAATGCTCCCTTACCGGGATATTACCTTAGTCGAATCGACCAAGTTCGCCAAGACTTGACCGAAGCCCCCTTTTCCCTCGTTCCATTGACCACTTTGTAGTGTACCGTCGCAGTGTTACACCCTTTTTTTTCTATCCTTATCCCTATCCACTTGACTTGGCATCTTTGATTGATTGACGGGATCGATTTTAATCTGGAGACCATCGCATCAGCTTTCATTTCTTTGCCTTGTTTCTCGTCCCGCGCGTATCGCTCCGTTTCGTGTCCTCTCGAAATCGTCACTTCACTACTACGCTTTAATCCAAGTTGAACGACACTCGGCCGTTCGTCCACTCTTTTAGCAAGACCTCATCGCTTGCGACCGATCGACGCTCCCCTTCGCAGCCATGGCCGACCAGAACAAGAAGAACGACGACTTCGTGGCCAAGATGCCTGAAGTCGCCAACGAGAACAACATTGGCGATGGCGAGAAGGAGAACGACTCCCTTGTTGGCCGTGGTCCTGGCACCGATGCCCTCCCCGTCCAGGCTTCAGGATTCACCTCCAAGATTGAGAACAGCGGACCATTCTCTATCCTCTCCTACTGCCTCTCCTCCATTTCCATGACTGTCGTGAACAAGTATGTCGTGTCTGGCAGTTCATGGAACCTCACTTTCTTCTACCTTGCATGCCAGGTAGGTTTTGGCTCTTCCCCGCGTTTGAGGAATGTTATCTGACTTGGCGTCTCTACTCTAGTCGATTGTCTGCATTGGTGCCATCACAGCATGCAAGCAGTTCGGCCTCATCAAGTCTCTCGCTCCTCTGGAGATGGACCGCATCAAGAAGTGTACGTTGTGTTTCCTGTAACTCACACAATGGAGGGGCAACGGCTAACATGGTCACAAACAGGGTACCCCATTTCGCTCGTCCTCGTGGGTATGATCTACACAAGCACCAAGGCTCTGCAGTACCTCTCTGTGCCCGTCTACACCATCTTCAAGAACTTGACCATTATCGCCATTGCATACGGCGAGGTTCTCTGGTTCGGCGGTTCCGTCACTCCTACCGCTCTTGCTTCTTTCAGTCTTATGGTTCTGAGCTCTGTGGTCGCTGCCTGGGCTGACATCAAGAGCGCTATTTCTGGTGACTACAGCGCCACCACCGGCGATGCTGATGCGCTTGCTACCTTGAACGCCGGTTACTTCTGGATGGCCATGAACGTTATCTGCTCTGCCTCTTATGTTCTGGGCATGCGCAAGGTCATTCACAAGATGAACTTCAAGGATTGGGACAGTACGTATACATCTTTTGTGCGTCGATATTTATGAAACATTCGCTAACCCATTAACAGCAATGTACTACAACAACCTTCTCACCATCCCCGTCCTCGTCTTCTTCTCCCTTGTCACCGAGGACTGGTCCAGCGTCAACTTCGCCAAGAACTTCCCCGAGGACTCGCGAAACCGCATCTTTGTCGGCATCATCTACTCCGGTCTGGCTGCCATCTTCATCTCTTACTGCTCCGCCTGGTGCATCCGAGTCACCTCCTCCACCACCTACTCTATGGTCGGTGCTCTCAACAAGCTGCCCATCGCCGTTTCTGGTCTCGTCTTCTTCGCTGCCCCCGTCACCGTTGGAAGTGTCTCTGCTATCTTCATTGGTTTCGTTTCGGGTATTGTGTATGCTTGGGCCAAGGTCAAGGAGAATGAGGCTAAGAAGAACGCTCTGCCTACCACTGAGAGCCGTGAGGCATCTAAGTAGATTTAAGATGTTCTGGCAATGATCTTTCTAGAGAGCCATGCCAGCTTCCCAACAAGATCTTCTCAGCTATTCTAATGCCATGCTGGCCAAACTATTGTCAAGTCTGGCTGGATTTGGAAACGACAATTACGTATCTTACCACGGTACTTGAACGAAACACTAATGTAGACATATTTTTTTTTTTGCATAACGTCTAGAGCAACAGCTCGTTATTTTGATGGGGTTTAAGGGTGTCATTTAAAAGCGTTTATAGACCTGGTTCAATACAAAGTCTTGTTGATTTTGCGCATGATTCCGTAGAGTGATTTAAATCTTCACATGCCGATTTCTACGTCGGATGAAGTGACCAACAAGCAAAGCTCGAGCCTCTTCCCATGACGTCTACCGCCAAAGTAAAAATGGCCTCAGCCCTGTCGTCGACATGGGAGACTGGCTAACGGTCGACGGCGTGGCCTTGGCTCGCATCTCGCACGGCATGGATGGCATGGCATGTTGCACAGCACAAAGAAAAACAAGCTGCATAAGTTCAATGTTACATCTTGTGCATAGGGTAACTCTACACCAAGCCTCACATATTTACATTAGTACATACAATACTTCAGCCGTTGTTACAGACTAGATGTTCAAATAACACGCATCAGTACCGAATCGATCTTCGAGGCTGACTTCGTCTGACTCAGGCTGTGCATCAAAACTCATCCTATTCCCCTCCCTCATCTTCCAGAAACACCGGCTCTTTCTCGCGCGGACAGGCCCAAAGTTCAGCTGCAAGACCCTCCCGTCCAATTTTCGCCCCTGGCCCCGTTTTAAGCATATGAGCAAGTCAAATCTCTTTAGTGTTGTAAGCTGACATTGCACTTGTGGAGGCTCATCGCATAGTCGATGTTTCACCACAGCTTATGTGGCACAAAAAGTAATCTTGATAATAAGAAGAAAAAAAAAGGGACCGCTCTGGAGCGGCAGGTAAACGAGATTTCATGGTTTGCGTGATAGATGAATGGCAAGGGTGTATGGGCTCGCTACCGGTGCTTTGGTTGAAGACTCGATAGAGCCAGGGGCACAGGCTGTTGGTTCGTAGGTTGTTGTTGGGTTTATTTAGCGGCTAGATCGTCAACGGGACGAATCAATAGTCTCGTAAGGCTTAGGGTAAGAACGTAGGTTTGTTTCGAAAGATGATGCAATTTTGTGTTAGTTGTTGGTTGAGAGGTGGATCGTTAGAGTCGGTACGTCCGTAGTTAATGCTCATTCAAAACCACCAAACCCCTTGAGGATCAATCTACACTAAAAGCATCTTGTAGTTACCAGTGTATCAGACCTGGGCTCATCATATTTTAGCTCCAGTCGCAAGTAAGCCCTACCTTACATATTAAGAATAACGAGTCTCGAGAGGGCTCACAAACTCCCTCGCCAAGCAGAGCAAAGTCCAAGTCAAAACGTAGTCATTCATCTATCAAATCCAATAACGTAGATTTCATTATGCGCCATGCCATGCCGTTCAATCAATAACGGGTGCCCCTTGGAACCCGTCTGTAAACTTTTCCCATCCCACTTGTTTCTCCCCGACATATATAAAAACTCCCTGAGTGCAGACTCATCATACGCTGATAGTTCTGAAGACGCTGAACTCCTCTCCCGTGGCAACCAAGCTGCCCGTGATCTGCGGGTGCCAGTGCACCTCCTTGGCGTCCTTGAGGTAGTGCACGAACAGCAGCTGTGGCGGCACATCCTTGACGCCTGCTGTGTCCTTGCTCTCCTCATCGTCCAGCTCGACAGCCAGATCCCACAGCGTGACAGTGTTGTCACCCGCGGCCACGGCGACGATGGAGTCGTCCGTGGGGTGCCACTCGACGCTGGTGATCTGCTCCTTGTGGAAGTTGAAGCTGGCGATGGGCTGGGGCTTGTCGGAGCTGGCCTTCCACTGTCGGAGATCCCACACGGCCCAAGTACCGTTGTCGTCGCCTGAGGCGAGCAGGTGGGATGTCTGGCGCGACCACGACATGACATTAACGTCGACGTTTGAGACCTGCATGGTGATGGCAGCCTTGCGCGACTTGGATCGCACGTCCCAGATGCGGACTGTGCCGTCGCTTGAAGCAGAGGCAAAAACAGACTGCTCAGAGGGGGACCACTGCAGCTCCTCAACACTGCTCTGGTGGCCCTGGAAAGGTCGGTTGTCGGTAACCCAACCACCTCCGTCGGTGCGCGATGTCACGTAGATGAGACCATCATTATCGCCAGTGAGCAACTTGCCGCCAGGAACGGTAGGAGACCAGTCAAGGGCGTAACCCTCGGTTTTGTGTGCGCGGATAGTAGAAATTGGCTTGTTCTGCTGAGCGGAGATGGTGGTGCCGGGGTTGTCGAACGAGGCGAGGTGAGGAGAAATGTCGTGAATGAAGACGTTGCTCGACTCAGTCATGGTCGCGGTGAGAGTAGTTCCTGGTCGTCCAGCCTCTTGACTAGGGATCTGGTGGGCGCGGATACGGTTGGTAGTAGAGTTGAGAGGAATAGTCTTGCTCTCGAGGATAGGGTCCGAATCCTCCTCGTCGTCGTCTTCCGAGTCAGAGCCCTCGTCACCGCGGTCCATCTTGCTCAGGCCGCTGAACTTCATGACCATGATCTGGTTATCCGAAGCCTTTCCGGTCTCAGCCTGGGTACCAGAGACAGTGTACATGGTCGCAGGGTAAGCCTTGCGGTTGTCGCCGAGGTTGTCGCGGACAATATCGAAGGAGAGGCACGGCCAGGGTGTGCTGAGGTTATGCAGCATCTCGTAGGTGGTCAGATCGGGAGCGAGGGTCTGGCCAGGCTCGAGTTTGCTTCGTCCGACGATGAAGGTTCCTTGGTCAACTTCCATGGCATTGGCATCTGTGGATAACTCGTTAGATTATGTTCGTATACTCAACAGTATGCGTATGATTTACCCTTCTCCTCAGCCTCGCGCTCAGCATCAGGTCTTCCATCAACACCAGCCTCGAGGATCTCATCCTCGCTCTCGAACTCGTCCTCGAACTCATCCTCAAACTCGCCCATCTCCTTGGTGTTGTCGTCAATGTCCATCTTCTCAGGACGGTCGCCGCCCTTGAGCGCATCGCCGTGGTCGGCGTCAGCTGTTCGCTTGGACATGATTTCTGCAGTTGATTTGTGGTTATTTGTAGATCGTTGGAAAACCACAAAAAATGTTGAATTTTTGTTTATCACCAGCCTTTTTGGTGCCCCTCCATCGTCTGCAGAAAAAAATTAATTGGACCCCGCCATGACGCGGGGCTTGCAGGCCGAGGCTTTACCGGCGCAGAATTAGAGCTTCAATCGTTAGTTGCAAGGTAGACATTGTAAAGACTTCACAAGGTTGCAAAGGGTCGAATAATAGAGAAGTAGAAGTTCGATGACTGGAATATTGTATTATTCTAATTTTATCTTTGTATTACATGACTTATTGTATAATCATGGTCGAGTCAAACCTCGGCCATGATTCCATCTTGATACCCTGGACCTGCTGATAAATTCATGCCTCGCCCCATTCATGCGAGTCGTATCCGCAGGTGTAATTGATTCCAAATGGTTTCACAGACGTATTGAGTACGCGCAAGTACCATGCTCGGCCCAGCCTCTGATCTATTGGGCAATTCACTCCCTCCGATCGGGGATATCCTCGCCTTGGATGTTTTGTCAGCATTCAATACCTTACCCAATTCCGTGAATGTATTCCATGCATTCCATTTACTCACTGTAATTGCCGGCACTCGGGCGGGAAAACCCCACGTCAGCCTCTCCGAAATTTCACGATTGTGTCATATAGCCTGGCTTGTACATCACCACCGACTCCCGCCTGATCGTTCTGTATGTAATCAATCCCATCGCGAAACTGGAGTTTCGAGAAGTTCCAAAGAAACTACGTATAAGCACCTACCTACCTATATAAAACCGTATCCACTCATCCACAGTAGATCCATATTCAACTTTCCCTTTCTCCCTTCTACCCCTCCATAAAAGAGAACTTATATAAACCAAAAACCCCCCACCAAAACCCCTCAACTTTCCCATCACCAAAACCACAACAAAAAGCTTCCACAAGTTTACCTCCACAAACCCACATTCACAATGTCCGACGTTACCGAAATTAAGACCAAGGCCGAGTTCGACGAGCTCGTCAAGACCACCCCTTACGTCGCCCTCCAGGCCCACGCCGCCTGGTGCGGTCCTTGCAAGGCCATCTCTCCCATCTTCGCCAAGCAGGCCAAAGAGAACAAGTCGGACAAGTTCGCCTTCGCTAAGTTCGATACCGACGACGTCCCCGACCTCGCCTTTGAGCTCGGCATCCGATCCATCCCCGCCTTCTTCTTCTTCAAGGATGGCGACAAGGACAGCGACCTCCTCGGCGCCGTCCCTCCCAAGCTGACCGCTGCTATCAAGGGCTACGTCGAGCAGGCACAGGGCGGTGGTGCTGCTGCCGAGGAGAAGCCCGCTGAGGAGAACTCCCTCAAGACCGACGAGAACTTTTAAATAAGGACCTCCACAAAGAAAGAAAACATAACAAAGCGTATTGCGTCAAAGGCGCCGATTCGCAAGGATATACCCCCTCTAGATAAGGCAAACGACACGGGCCCCATACATCACCACAATGGCACAAGCCATCATGATCTAGCATCATAGCATTATGACTACGCAAAAGCGTAGGGTTTGGCTTGGACGAGTTAGCTAAAATACATTCCATCACTTCATTGTACGCGTCAAGCAATTGTGAGATTTCTCTGTAATTCCTGTGACTGTGCCTGACAGGCACCTCTGTATTGCGTGTATATAGTAATCAAGTAAATATGTTCGCTGTGGCTCGCTATAGGCCGTGTAATTCGAGAACGCATATCTCGCTATGCTCCAAATCTCATATCATCATCAACTTCCTCTTGATTTTCTGAAATCCTCTCTTCGAGCCCCTTTTCAATCTTCTCCTTCAAGGTTCCTACAGCCCCTCTCAAGAGAAGAAAAAAGTCAAGCAAGATATAGTACATAGGCTTAAAAGTCCAAACACTCCGTCAGACGCCTTTCCAAGTGGTATACGGCCCAAGTCAAAAACGCGACAAACAAATAAACGCCGGCTCCAACATATGTTGCTAAGAGGGATCAATCCCATGTGGTGTCTTGGTATGGTGTTTAAACAACCGAAGCGGTCGACTCATCGCTAATACGCCCGACACCGGAGTCAACCCGTTTCTTAGTCGGTGTCGGCTCCTCCTGAGTCTCAACTTGATCCTCAAAACTCTTCTTGTAATCGCTTTGCGTTGACAACCTTGATGTCATCCTGGGTCCTGCTGATTTGCGCCGGTTGGCCACCTCTTCGCGAGAAGGCTTCGCATCGCTAATGCCCAAACTCATTCGTGGAGACGATCGATCTTTAACGCTGAGAAACTCGCTTCCAGAACGAACATGTTCGGGGGTCGGAGATCCAAGAGGACTTGTGGGTGAGTTCAACACTGTAGAGTTTCGGAAGCTCTGGCGTGAACTCCTCCACCTGCTCAAATTCCAGAAACTGCCTTCCTTGTCATTTAGGCCTTCGGAATCAGATGCGCTTATCAGACTGAAACTTGGTGTTGGTGGACCTGTTGTGCTATTAATGTCCCGGTCACCTGAGACTCTTCTAATCGTAGTACGGTGCGACAGGCCACTGCCAGTTGGACTTGCAGGTGTTGGACGGCTTATCGGGCTCGAGGCGTAAGGTGGTTTCCGGGATTCTGACGACAGGTTGACAGCTGAGTTAACGTTTGAGTTGGCCCGTGAACGGGTTGGTTTGGTGGGCGACATAGACCGCTCACTTCGTGCTGGGGTGTTGTTTGGGCTAGGTCTCCCTCCGTCGATATCTTGGCGCCAACTGTTAATTCTTTCAGAGGCGTGTTGGAGTTGAGTCGGATTAGGACCGGGAATATTGAGAGATCCACGTCTTGACTGCACGCGACTGCTTGCACTTGTTCTCGTCATGACACTACCACTTCTGCCAACGCCAGATAGACGGTGGGACAACCGTGAGCCTGATTCCCATAGACCTTGCTGTCGTTTCTTGTGAGCACAGTCCTGCCTGAAAACCTTGATCTTTCCCGTTCTATCAGTAGTGATGATGATATTGCCGTCGAGATGTCTGGAGCGCTCGACATATGCAGGCGTTTCCTCGGGACGTTTGTTGCTGTGCAACGAGTCACCATTGTCATCCTCTGACAGAGCCGAGTGGCTTGGCGTACTCTCCTCTAGACTCCGCAATGTTACAGGTGGTGGATTGCACAAGTCGAAGATGGGGTCGCCTGAGGCACTTAGCAGCTGCCGGCTCTTTGATGGAGCCATCAGAGCTGTGGTAACCACCTCGGGGTGGGCATCAAATGACTCATATGGTTGTTTATCTTTGAGCTCATCCTGAGAACCAACCTTCCAAATGTAGGCTTTCCGATCCTCGCTACCGCAGATGATATAACTTGCGTCGTCGCTGAAGCGTGCGTTGATCTGACTCGACTGGTTTTCCAGTCCTTTGTATTTGACCTGGATCACCTTGTCATTGAGGTTGTAGATTCGGACTCGAGAATCGTTCGAAGTAACGAGAACCTTGACTTGTCCGGCTTCAGGTCCTGATGGGATAGCCATGGTTCGAATGCCTGTGATTTTGCTTCCCTTGGCATTTTTACCCCGCGAAGACCGGACATGAATTTGGTACTTGAGCTTCAGTCCCTCAGTGGTGTAGAAAGTGCACAAACCACTGAGCACGCCACAGATGGCAATGCTTCCATCAGGAGAAAACGCCACCGCGGTGATAAATTCGCCCGCCGAGACCTGAAAAGCGACATTCTTGTCCGGGATACTCCATAGTCGTAGTTGCGAATCCAGCGATCCTGCAAGGAAAAATCGGTCATCCGTTGGGTGAAAGGCGATCGACGTAACCAGATCCTTATGGACGAAAGTACATAAGCAATCACTCCTGCTCATGTGCCATAGCTTCACGGTCTTGTCCATCGAGGAGGAAAGCAAAAAGTTGTTCTTGCTCCAGCTCAAAGCCAAGACCTCGCCTGTGTGCTCTCGAAATTCTCGCACGGGCTTGGTGCGGAAGACGGGAGCACTGAGCTTTTCGCCATGAACACCATTCTGCACCTCTTCTTCCTCATGTGCCTTGCGTTCCTCTGGCGTAGATATCACTGCAAATACGCGCACGATCTGGTCCTTTCCTGCGACGGCCAGAAATCGCCCATCCAAGCTGAATTCGGCTGCCCAGATAGCATCACCACCTCTTAGGATCTTGCTTCCAACCGCGGTTGCTATCGCTCGGCCATGTGAGTTCTGGGGTTTGTCTTCTGAAGCGGTAAGTTCCTGCGCAAGGAATAAATGGTTGTATTCCCTGTCCTTCTTATTGTGTGCCTTGACTCGGATGTAGCGTGGGGGTTCTTTGTGAAGAGGTATGTATCCTCCGCCTGCACCGACAACAGACGTGAGAGCACGGGCGTAGGCACCATCGGTTCGTAGTTCACCTAGATCTGAGTCGGATTCCTGCATGTCATCATCCTTCCTCCAGCTTCCGCGCATTCCTAGTCGACTAAGGAAAGATACTCCTTTCCTAAAAATCGTCAACGTCGAGGTTCGGGGTTACGAGAGAGATATGCGCACCTTCGATCCTTACTAGAATCCTGGGCAGTATTGGGTGACTTGCTAAGTTCGGAGCTTTGCCTTTGGAGGTTGTCTTTTGCAGGGCTGCCGGGACGACCCTGACTTAGAAGGCGTTGTGTAATAGTAGGTTCTGCGGTGTTACTGTTGGTACGCAAGTATATTTGCTAGACCTTCCGTGTTAGTTGCGATCCCACTACACCCCGACACCATATATCGAAGACGTTAGAAATACTAACTGTACTCAAAGGATCAAGTCCAGCGTTAGGAGGTGGGCTAGATGGACTCGATTTAAAGGGTGGTTTATTGTCTTTTGTTTCTTTTGCATTCTGAGAGCCGGACAGTGATGGTTGTGTAGTCGAGAGCCTGCTCGATGGGAGGTCTAGTGAAGCACCGGCACCTATGAATAAATTGTCAGCTTACATGACACTATAGTAATGGTTATAGCTGGCTTGAGACTGGCCAGTAAGTAGGTCCGTAGGCTTAGGCGCATTTGAAGCTCTAGTCGCGACAAGTCCCTGCATAAGCTGGACTAGCCAACATGCGCCTAGGTATTCACATAGCAGGGTTGACTTGACCATAGGACCAGATGGAGGGGCAAGAGTAAGAAGTCCGGACATATCAAGTACAGAGTACATACCTTGGGAATCAGAACGAGCAGCGAGGCTCTGGCGACGAAGCTGAGGTTCGGATTCAGGAAGAGTAGAAAGGGCTGAAGAGTCGCGTCGTCTAGACCAACCACCTTCACCCCGAACAGTATACGGAGACTTAAAAGCAGACATCTTCCATTCTGCGTGGGCAACCAGTCCCTAAAGATTTTTTTTTTTTTTTGAAAAAGACAGACCGGATTGCGCGGGCGGTCGGCCTCACGCAACTTGTGGGAGTCCAGTCCCCGACCCGAGCAAAACGAGAGTGTGGCCTTGGCTGACGGACTTTGGAGCGCTCGTGGGGGGTGAGCAACTGAGAAGTGGGCGGGCGTGGCGGAGACCGGGGGCGGCTAACGAGCTCTGAAGATCCTAGGCGAGTCCGACGGGTCCGAGAACGAATGTGTGAGAGAGAAGAGCGAGGTGAGGCTGGGAGAGGTTTGGCTCAAGGCAGATCTCGGAGTACTTGAGGACTGAGGTACACAGGTACAATATGAATATGCGGCAGATGGTTATGAGGCCCTCGGTGGATGTTGTCTCCTTATTCCTATCCCTATTCTCATGCGCTTCCGCAAGACTAACATGCAGAAAACTATGTTAGTTCGTTCCAGCTGAGTGAGGGTCCCGTTATGGTTATGGCCTTGTCAGACGGGTACAGTAGTGAATAGTGGAAGAAAGAGCAGGATATGATAGGCTGTAATTCAAGGGAGACGGTAACAAAAGAGAGACAACACTGTTTGAACTGATCCGCGTATTTTGTATCGTATCCTTTGGTTACTCAAAAAAGATAAAGGGAAGAATCATGTGCATGAGTGTAGCAGGTCTTTATGAAACCAACTTAAGCGAAAACGAAGTCGGGCCTGCGGGTGAAATTACTGGCGCTGTGGCTGTAGCGTGCTGGGCACAGCGCTGCACAGCAACCAGGCAGCGCCCGGAGGGTACTACTTACAGTGTAGTGGGCCTAGATTTAGGGATGGGACCCGTAATGGTGTTTAGTGTAAGTTAGAGACGCTGGGGGGTCTCTTCTTGTGGCGCGTAGTATAAGAAAAAAGGAGTAGAGTAGAAAGGGGGCTACAAAAAGCTGCTGGTATGGTCCATGGATGAGAGGATGAAAAGAAGGGAGCGTTGATTTGGTGAGCCACGCGCTAGGGCTGAGATGCAGTATTGGATGGCGAAAAAGTAAAGAGGTTCTTTGTGAATGGACAAAGGGAAGGAGCAGCTGATGTGTTGGTTGCCGTCAGCAGCTGCAACTCAGCTCATTACCGGCTCTTGAAGAAACAGGTAAGCACCGAATCTGGATTGGGCTGTGCTCTCAAAGCTCTCTATTCAATAGCAATTTGCAGAACAAGGGGGAAAGAGCTGCACCTGTATTACACCTCTTCCGGATGTCGGCTTGATTTTAAGAAAAAGGGAGAGAGTGTGATCCTCAATGAGCTAAGACAAGCCTCAAGCGCGAAGATCTGAGCAAAGGATGCATCAATCAGGTTGGTCCTTATAGGGCAGAGCCGATTTGGCAGGTCAGTGGCTTTCACCAGGGCAACTCCTAGTGGCTGTTACTTGGTAGGCTATGTTAACAATCGCATTTCCACGATTGATGGCAGTGTTGAGGATTGACATGGACAATTGGACATCTTCTCCTGTTACGTAGCTAAATGGTAATCAATCGCAGACCGGGCCCCCGATGATCGACCATCGAGTTAACTGTCCCCAGATTGTTTCTGTCATAGTTCAATGCGAACATGTGGCTCTGTGGCTCAGTGGCTCACCGCAAGGTACCATTACAGTACATGCGATGTGGAGAGGGAATAAGACGATTATGTCTAGACCGCCACAGCCAAGCGACGATAGTTGAGCCATCTTGTCGTGTTCCAGGGACTCTGCGTAGAGTCCTCCCAGAGAATAAATTGTTGATATCTCAATCATTTCTACAATATCTTGGTGCATCGAACACATATATTGAGGCGCATCCGCGTATTCGGAGACGGTTTGCTTTTTGGGTGACTTACAGCACTAACACTAACACTAACATCATCCATGCCACGCATCTAAACCCGGCCACGAACGCATGGGCTAGACCGACGTTAAAGATGGAAGAATTGAGATGTATTCCCTTCTGACGATATTTGATACGCCTTGATGGCTGATAAATAAGCAAATCTCATATTGATCCATCACTCGGTAAATTACGCTGTGAAATTACAGTGAGAATTTGTGTATTCATCAGTAGGAATGCTGTATGATTTCGATCCTCACTACATCATCCAACGGTCTAATCCATCAATGAGGGGACAAATGACAGCAAAGTTACATGCATATAAAGTGAGACACATACCCATGCGAGGGCCACCAGCAAAGCAACGCAGACTCACTTGTACATTTCATATACTGGGCTTACGTCGTTGACTCCCGCTGGACAAGGACCAGGGTTTAGCATTTCTCATCCAGGCCTGGAGCATCTGTACGGGAATCATGTCCCTTGCGCTATCTAGATGTGCGATGTCAGATCAACAGGTATTCAAGGATTGTTGTTCTCGGTCTTCGGTCTTCGTTCTTCGTTCAGTGTTTTCGTGATTGACCTACAGGACTTTTACTAGGGAGCGCAATGACAGGTGATACATGGCATTATGACACGGGTGTCTTTTGCTAATCCTCTCTAACATTGATAAGTAACTTTAGGTAAAAAAGGAACAATCATAAAATAAATTAAGAATTTTATAATAAGTTGATATCAAGGTTAAAACATGAACTGATAATCGGAAAATGCTTATATTATCCTAATACTAGGTCATGTCATTCTGCTGTCTAACTTATTACCTCATGTTCATGTACCTTTCCAATTCCACGGAAGCCTGATTGTCACACGCACTGTACATACGTATCGCCAAGAAGACAATGCAGCAGCCCCCGTGGATCTCCTTGTGCCGTTCTTCCAGAGTTTTCGATGTCTCGATGCCAAGATCGTTGTCACAAGCAGGCTTCAAGCCTACAGCAGCAACATTTGACATCCCAGTCCGCATTGGCTTCGGCGCATATTAGAAATCGTTCTATTTCTATTGTAGCTGCGTGGTTTAAGTTAAACTCCGCAAGAGACGAACTAAAATACGAGGAAATAAATACAATGAAAACTAAAATAATAAAAAGCCCGCAAACCTTAGTCTAGTTTCGGTATTTAACAGGGCGCGGAGTTGCTTCATCCTCCGTGCAATGCTTCCCTTCTCCGTAATCCGCGGACCTTTTTACTCTCTCTCCGATTTTACAGATCCACCTCTTCTCGAAGTCTCGAACGTCGACAAAAGTGTGGAGTTGGCACTTGAGAATCCTCGTCTAATTATCCACTGTCCACTTTGTGGGCCTCCAATCCCGTTGCTTCTAACTTGTTTTACACAGCTTCTGCTCGCCCCCCGCGGACTCGATCAAAACCCCGTCGGACAACGGCCATTCTCAACCACCGAGGCCGATTATTCGATATCGACATCATCGACTTAATCCTTGTTTTGTGCCTGAACAGCGGCTACCGACGAAAGCAAACACGAAGATCTAGCTAGAACAACTGCCGTGTCGCTGAACTACCGCGAACTACCCACTTGACGCGATTTTGTCAAAACTGAACTGCTACGTACTCTATTTCGGTGCGGTACTGGTTGATTCGCCCTGTCAAAAAACAACCGTTGAGCCTCAAAGTCTGCCCGTCTTGGCTTTTTCGTCTTGGTCAGCCCAACCCAGCCTTAACTGGTCTTAGCCGCACTGCACCCACTATCATCAACCCAACGACCGTGGGTTTTCTTGTGAAACAAAACTCTGAAGGAAGAACAAATCACTTGGGTCTTTATCAGACACGGACCAACTCTTGTTTGTTCGCTGTCATAAACTCGCCGAGGTCCGAGGCTTCGAGGATCCAGCTTCCACATTTCACGTTCACCTTTTCGCATTTTCAGCTTTCAGCCACAGAAGCACAAGCAAAGATGAAGTTAGTCTCACGCAAGGTCCCCAAGACCCTCGAGGACGAGACCGTCTCTCTCCTCCCCGAGGATCCCGAAGATATGGTCAGCAGCCCCTGTTTCCTAGCTCTTAGTTCTCTGTTCCTTGCTGCATTCTAAGTTTATGCCCCTTGTCTCGTGCATCGTTTTTCATCCGTTGATCCTTAGACCCTGCTTCTATCTCTATCGTTACCCCCCTCCCCCTCCGTCATTGTCACACCCTCCTAGTCTCAACTCACGACATGTTCTCGTCCAGTGTTCACCTTATACCACATGTCTTTCACTCAAGCCACGTTCTGTTCCGATCCTGACCAATTTTCACCGCTTATTCCTCTGAGACAAGACGCTAACATTGCTGATAGTGGCATGCATACAACCTCATCCTCTCAGGGGACATCATCCATGCTCACGCCATCCGTAAAGTAGTCACAACTTCAAGCACCGGAAGTACGGCCTCTGAGCGTGTCCACACCGAACTGGCTATCAAAGTGAAGTCCACTTCCTTTGACCCCGTTATCTCATCACTCCGCGTCTCTGGTACTGTTGTTGCAGAGAACCCATATGTCACACTCGGCTCTCATCATACACTTGACCTTGAGGTCAACCGTCCATTTACTGTTATCAAGCCGGAGGGATGGGACTCTGTTGCAAGAGCTACTCTACAAGAGAGTTTGTCTGATGACAAAGATGGCGCCGTAGCAGCTGTTGTCATGCAAGAAGGTCTTGCCAACATATGTCTCATTACACAGTTCCGAACCGTCCTAAAGGTCCGTATTGAGAGCGTGATCCCCAAGAAACGAGATCTAGCATCCGACCAAGATGCGGGTATGCGCCGCTTCTATGAGAAGACGTTATCGACTCTTCTACGGACCATGGACTTCACACAGTCACGACCTTTATTACTGGCCAGTCCAGGTTTTGTCGCTGGAGACTTTAAGCAATACATCGCCAATCAAGGTCGTGATAAGGCAGATAAGGTGCTTGCAGCCGTGGCTAAGCAGGCCACGGTGGTTCACTCCAACTCTGGTCATGTCCACAGCCTCAACGAGATTCTCAAGAGCCCCGAGGTCCTGGCCAAGATGAAGAACATGAAGTTTGCTCGCGAGACGCAGTACGTCGACCAGTTCTTCGACATGCTGAAGCTGGACGACGGGCGCGCATGGTACGGTACTTCTGCTGTCGAGAAGGCTGTCAACGATGGCGCCGTGGGTCCAGGTGGTGGTGTCTTGTTGGTCAATAACTCCTTGTTCCGCAGCGAAGATCTTGCTCTTCGCAAAAAATATGTTGCTCTGGTTGAAAAGGTACGGAGTGACGGCGGCGAGGCGAGAATCCTTAGCAGTGACCACGAGAGTGGACAGCGATTGAAGATGCTGGGAGATATCGCCGCCATCCTCAACTATCCAATGCTGGATCTCGACGATGATGATGCCGATGAAGATAATGACGGTACTGGAGAACCCAGTATGGAGGATAGTGTTATCTAATCAAAAGATAGAAACAGAAATGAGACATGAATTGACGAAGTTCATGTTAGTGATCAAGATACCCTATACTATTGAATAGATGTGGTACATTTTTACCCCAATTCCCCGTCCTTTGTATTGAATGACTTCATAGTCTATCGTTCCATGGTATACCAAGTTGCATAGCAACCATATTTGTACATTTCCTCGGCGGTTGTATCGGCAAGGTTGACGGGCTTCACAGGCCAACAATCGACGCCGCGCACGTAATGATGCCCCCACATAAACACATATCAACATATATGTTTCGACTCATGGATCCCGCTGCATCCTACGGGGTTCAAATCCGACTCTTAATTATGCAGAGGCATCTTTATATACCTATATATTATTAGATCCCTAAATCCAATTCTGTAAGTTTTATGAGGAGATAGGCCGAAAAGTGCACCGGATTCTATGAGCCGACGGAATCCTCAAGTCCGTGCAACGTCACAGAAGATCGTCATGATAACTCATGGCGCTTATCAGATCAACAAACTAATGCATGGGAATATATCTTCGCCCTAAATCTTAAACCCGAACTCCGAAACTCTACTCAGTTTAAAAAGTTGAACGCGAGGTTGATCGTGCCGAACCCGCGGCAGTATAAGTGATTCATCGTCTCAATCCCTATTCTACCCCTCATTCACCATTAACATCAACCAAACATAAGACAAAATCGATCCATGTCTTCCAAAATGGCCTCCAAACTCGCTCTCAACTCTACCAGGAAGCTCAATTCAGGCTACCAGATACCTCTTCTCGGTTACGGAGTAAGTAAACCACTCAATTCTTCATTATATGTCTGCTAACCTTGGTCCTAGGTCTACAAGATGTAAGTTCGTGTAATGCTTCAGAACTTCATGCACTCTAATCGTGTAATCCAGCCCCATCGAGCAAGCTCCGGAGGTTTGCAAGAAGGCACTTGAAATAGGCTACCGCCATGTGAGTCTTATAAGCTCGGAAATCAGTTCGTAACTGACATTCTCAGATTGACTCCGCTTCGGGATATAACAACCAAGGCCCCTGCGCAACAGCAATCCAAGCATCCGGCATCCCTCGCTCGGAAGTCTTCTTCACTACCAAGATTTTCACCAAGAAGTTTCCCTTGAACTACGAAAATGCCCACAAACAGGTGGAGATCGCCCTTGATGAGACAAAGCTCGAGTATCTCGACCTTGTTCTGATCCACGCTCCGTACGGCGGACCTGATGGTCGCAAGGGTGCGTGGAAGGCTCTCGTTGAGTGCGTCGAGGCTGGAAAGGTGCGCTCACTAGGTATTTCCAACTACGGCGTTCAGCATTTGGACGAATTGGAGGCGTACATCAAGGAACTTGAGGTCGAGCGTGGAGCAGGCAGGGGAGGCGTCATCTCTGTAGGACAGTGGGAAGTGCACCCCTGGCTTACACGACCGGACATCGTTAAGTGGTGTCAGGACCGCAACATTGCAGTCGAGGCTTATTGCCCCATTGTACGTGGTGAGCGATTTGGCGAGCCTAAAGTTAAAGCCCTTGCGGACAAGTACAGCAAGACGCCAGCACAGATTTTGCTCCGGTGGAGCTTGCAGAGGGGATATATTCCTCTTGTGAAGAGTGTAACGCCTTCAAGAATGGTGGAGAACTCTCAATTGTATGACTTTGAACTGTCTGACGAAGAGGTGGAAGACTTGGCGACTAGTGATTATAGTCCTTGTGCTTGGGATCCCACTGTTGAGCCTATCGAGAAGTAGGCCTAAAGATATACTGTAACTAGACAGAATTGCTGAATCTTTTAACTTGAAGAGATGAGAGACTCCCAATTAGTTACTACGAATGAATTCCATGTCGCAAGAATTGATTGTTTCATCTGCCAACTGTTATTGTTGATGGTTACACGTGACTTCGTTTCCACTTCGCGCCAGTCCATGCACCCCACGCGTTCTATGCCTCCCACTTTCACCATCCCACCATTCCATCATCGCTCGTCGCGCGACCTGGTCCAATGTCGTCTCCAACTTCAAGATGGGACAAAGAACCTTCACGCTCATCCCGCAATTCCCGGGTCGCGCAGAGTCTCCTGATAAACCGCCCTTGCGGCCCATGACCTCGAAACAAGTCAGAAAAGAATACAAAGCAGCCAACAAAGGACCAAAACTCACACGGGCCGAAGCCTGGAAACAGGAGAAGGCGGAACAGGAACGAATCAGGAAGGAGTTTGAGCGAGAGAAAGCAGCAGCGAAAGCCAAGGTAGCGCGCGATAAGAAGAAAGAGAAGGAGCTAGCGGAAAAGGAAGCAAAACGTAAGAAGAGGCTGCCTCTTGTCAATGTCCGACCGAGTCAGGAAACGATTTCGTGGTTTGCGAGGGGCAATGGAACTACGAAGAAGAGGGATGCTTGTGGTAAGGATGTCGAGAAAACGGATGCGACAACGAGGGACAACGATGATACGCCAGAAGAGACGACAAGTGCCAGTGAAGATGAACCAGAACAGCCTGTTATGAAGATTCAAAAGCTGGATAACATACAAGAGGAAGATGAGGATTCTTTCGATAGTGGGATGGATGTCTTAGTCCAGAATGAACCACCAAGACTTTCGAAGGAATCACCAAACGATGAGGACCCTCAGGAAGAAGCGAATGAGAGCATAATGGAACATATCGAACAGTTACCAACCGAGGTTACACCAGGATTATCGCCACCAAAACAACCAGTACCAGAGATCGAGTTGGAAGGGATGGAGGATGAGCTGGATGCGGATTTTGAAGAGGACTTTGCCCTGGGAATACTTGAGGATATTGAAGCGGCCATGGGCAAATCGAAACCCAATGAGAATCACAAACTCGAGGCGGCATGTGCATCCTCGCCCAAACCGAACTCACCCATTCCGGAACCGTTTTTGGATGATACTAGAAGGCCCATACCAAACCGCTACGCGGAAGATCTAGGCCTACATCGCCCTCAACCAGTCTCCTTCGACAAGCCACCTCTACTCCAAGAACCGCAACCCAACCTGGAACCACGATCTCCATCTCCACCACACCAAGAGCCTCCCATGAGCACACAAGCTATTTTCTACAACTTGGACGACTTCTTCCCTTCTTCCACTCAACAAGCCCGCGAACTTGAAGAAGACCCGGACGACGACCTCATGCCATCTGCACCACTACATCTTGCGCCCATCACAGAGGAGGAAGAATTCTCAGATGAAGAATCAGAAAAGCCCGTGGAACAAAACATCCTCCCAGTTCTAGATCCGGTTTTAGGCTCACCTCCCCCGCCTCCTAGACGCTTCTTTACCTCTTCTGGGTCACACGAGCGAATGTGTCTTGCGGTCCAGCGGAGCCGCCGCACAGCAGCGCTTGAAAAGATACAACAACGTGAAAGGTCGCGTATTCAAGCTGGTATGGTACATAAGGTCCAGACTGCTAGCCGCAACACAGTCAAACCGGGCGAACTTGCGAAAAAGCCGTCAACGTTCTCCAAACCACCTGTCTTCTCTAAGCCTCCCCCTCAAATTAATCAACACAACCAACCTCGACAACCTCTAGTTAAGACACCATCTGCAATGCATGAAAAATCTCATACCAACACACCGGTCATAAGGACAGAAATCTCCAAACAACCTCAACGACCTGCGTTAAATACATCACCTACACTACACAACAAACCCAACACCAATACATATACCCCTACGAGGGTTACCAAAACACCAAAACAACTTTCACCAGCACGACCGCAAGAGACTAAAGAAAACCAACGACCACCACAAGAGCCTTTTCCACTTAGTGCTTCGCAAGAATCATATGGCGGCGAGTGGGTAGATGACCTGGCCTACGAACTCATGGTCTGACGATAGATACGACACTTTGGATGACGATTACCGATGGAGTAGATAATGGCAATGCATTGTATGAGAGACCATATGATATTCGGAGTTTGGAACGGCTTACGTTAGGAGGTGCGCACCTGATTATTGGCATATTACCCCTTTTTCATCAGGGGAGGGTGGCAGCACTTTTTTTTTTTACCTCATCATACAGCGACGGCGTTTAGGATATTACCTTGCTTGATAGACCAGTGATTTGATGTGTTAGTCCTAGAATCAATTATTCTATCTCTGATCAAGTCATCCCTGTCTTCAGACCCCTTTACTCCCTAAAATCGTGTGATATCATCGCTGTGTTGTAAAAGCAACTCCCGTTCCCCTAACACCTCGCTCAGAAAGGCGAGAAGTGTCTAAGTCCGTTTAAACGCCAATGCTATGCTCCCGATGCCCCTTTCGTCATTCGTGACTTCGTTTGCGCAACTCTTAACCGCAAGCGAGGTTTTATCAAAGAGATCAAAGGAAAATTCCCACCCATTCTGTTTTGGTAGCCACTTTGCTATCACAGCCCTCGACCACACATCGGAGATCAGGGTTTGTGCCGGTTGGCAGCTGCCCATTAGGACCACGAAAACCCGCGCCGTCACGATTTGTTTTAGATGGCTTTCTATTTTCATAGCAATCGGCACAGTATACCTAATAATATTAGTTGCTGCCAGAATATCAATTGTACCACTAAACTCACATGTCCGCACTTCTTTACGGCCCAGAAGTGATGCTCTCCAGGCGAACGCTTACGTTTTCCTTTAGAAGTACCAACTGAGCTCGCCGTTACTGTGCCTGTCGGATCGTAGGCCAGTTCTTCATTGCATGCCGGACAGATGACAACTCGTTCTGACTCTTCGGGGTCGGTGCATGTGTTTCGGGAGAACCCTTCCCGAGTAGGGGGAGGTGTCTCCATGGGTGGCTTGGGGGTGGGCGGTTGAGCAAAGGCGTTGCGAGATATGTCGAGATTAGGCGGGTTGAATCCGGCACTTGCACCAAAGATACCGGCCAGTCTCCTTAACGGGCCAAAAGCAGCAAAGTTGGGGAGTGCTCCGAGAGCTGGTCGCTGACTTATTATTTCCAGCTCAATCAGCTCGTCTGCGAACGGGATCACGCGCGCTGCCCTCGTTGCATAATTCGGCGGTCGTTCTTCTTCGGGCGAGTCCATGGTAAGGTCTATCACACTTGCTGTGCGACCAACGAATGTGCCATCGGTTCGTGCCAATTGGGGAGGTGATATTCGCTGCGAGTTCGTTCTTCGTGGGTTCCTTGCAGCGGGTATAGCAGCCTCCGCTGGTGCAAAGCCGGCTCGTGATAGAACGGGAGAATCCGGCTCTTCGGTGAGATCGATGACGGGTGCAGGCTCTTGTGGCTGTTGTGGTTGCTGGGGCGGAAACAGAGCCGGATTTCTTCGCGGATAACGATCTGTGTGTTGAGCTCTCCGATGCGTAGGGAAAGCAGCGGGTGCGGATGGATTTGGAAGAAACAGTTGCCCAGAATTGTTGTTGTTTCTGGAAGAGCGGGCCTGTGGCTCTAGAAAATCCTCGTCATCGAGCAACTCGACAAAGTCGTCGCTGTTATCGGCCATGTTGGGCATATGCAGGAGTAAGGTTTCGTGTCAGAGATATCGAAGTGCGTTTGGCTAGGAATTCGATTGCAGTAAACAGCCGGGTGTGTCGTATTTATAGTGCATGCAGTCAATTTATAAGCTTTCCAGGAGCACCGGAAGCTTTGAGTGAGTAAACAGCGCGGTAGGTGAAGCAAAGCAGCAGTGTGGCGATTACTCGCAAAGAAGTTATGCAGGTGCCAACACTGTTGTAGCAGGTCGTAGTTATATCATCGGTAGGCGAAAGAGTTCTCGGGGTATAAGTAGACGTTTGTATCGTGTCGCGGAGGCGTAGTTGTGCTGAGAGGTTGGTAAGCGTCAAAGTTGCGTGAGTGAAGGGAATAGAATTTGAATGTCGCTGCTTGAAGGTTGATGCAAGGCTGCTCCCCATGTGACGACGAGACCTAGCGCGCAATAGACCCTGCACTGGAGCCCGGCTATTACCCCGCCAAGGGCCACTAACAACAGGCGTCAAGGCTGCCTTACAAGGGGTTAAAGGCGCCTGGAATAAGTCGAGATCCACTGTTGAGGCTCTGTGAGAAGGATGTTTGTTTACATAGGTATCCAGATTGTTTTCAAGTTCAAGACCTCCATAGAAGCAATATGAAAAAACCAAGACCATAATTACCAATTTTCAAACACCTTTCTCTGTGCTTTGCTCTGACCCATTATCGCAGGCCTATAATACAGGATTATCAGATCACCAGGGAATCATCCAGCCGCCCCCTTTCACTATGTAGTTTCGTCTAAATCCACCATTGTCTATTCCTTTGTCGCAAGTACATTGACCACACCCTCGCCGTTGATTGTCACTAGCTGCTTCGCAGACTCTCCCCATCGGACCGCGACGGAGGGCGTAGAGTTCTTCAAAGGCTCGCTCCACTTCTTGCTGGACTTGGCGTATTGTTGCACTGTTACTCCGGCAGCTCCGCCAGTGGCGAGGAACTGTCCGCTGAAGTCCCAGGCCAGGGATTGGACCGGCCCGCCAGTCTCGAGAACCTTGGCTACCGCGCCGTCTCCCTCCTTTCGCAGGTCGAAGATGGTGACCATGGTCTGTCCCTTGGCTGTGGCCGCGAACCAGTAGCCGTTCTCGGAGAAGCTGATGGCTTGGATAGGGGCGCCGAGGCTGAAAGAGGCAGCTTGCTCGAGGGTGTTGGTCATGAAGAGCTTGATTTCACCTGAAGTGGTACCGGCGGCAAAGAGATGACCGTCAGGGTGGAATGCGCAAGATGTGAGAGCTGAGAGTTGTTAGTAGACCATAATGGAATTTGTTAAGTGCAACATACCAGAATCGGTGTAAGCGCGAGCAACACGCTTCTGCGCAGCCAAGTCGTAGAAAACGATGCTCTTATCCGTGCCAACAGAGCCCAGGATCTCACCGCTGGGGTGAAGGCTCAGCGCTGTAGCAGCACCAGCATGCTCACTCATGGAAGCAACCAAGTTGCCCTCCTGGAAGACCTTGACGCTACCTTGACCAGTTGCAAAGGCGACTCCAGCCTCAGCCCAGGCAGCATCTGTAACGGGCTCCTCTACTGAAATTGATAGCTCAACCTTGTCCTCGGTGGTAGAGTAGATAACTGCCTGGCCCTTCAAGCCTCCAATAGCAGCAGCGTTGGCTCCTCCGACAGTAAGGGCGGTGGCATCAGGCACAGGTAGAGAGTGCGTAGCCGCGCTCTCAAAAGCTGAAATCTCGTCGCCGGTAGCCCAGCCCTCGGGGACAGGACGTCTCTTGCGACCCTTTGATAATCTGAATACGATGTTAGCTGGGAACTTTGTATATGTCGGATGGCCACATACGTCTGATGAGTCTCATCCACCTTTGCAACAAGCTCCTCCGGTAGCTTCTCCACGCTGTCAACCTGCATCGAATCGCCATCGGCCGCAACTCCTGTCACCGTGACCTTGCTCAAAGCATCTCTGGCCTCGTCTCGCTCCCTTGTGAGTCGTGCAATAACTCGCACAGCAGCATCGTGCTGGTACAACGCTGTAGCGAGCTCTTCCCGAGTGCGCGCGAGCTGTTCTTTGATGTTATATGTCTCTAGGGCGAGCGCGTCCCATTCGTTCTGGAAAGTCGCGAGGAGGGCAGGGATGGATGTGAGGGTAGGAGGACGCGGTCGGACAATACGCGACGAATGGACTGGCAGGAGGTCATCGGCTGTCAGAGCCTCGCCAGAATCGGGCTCGGTGCCATGCTCGTTGATGTATTGTTCGATAAGACGTTTCTCGTAGACGACGCCTGTCGCTGGGGTTAGCTGTGCATCGCTGCGCGTCAATCTTGTTGATTTACACACCGGACTTTTTAGACACGACGGGCTCTTGAGGAGCCTCTCCAGAAACTGTAAGGAGATTAGCGCACTGTTGTTTAACGACAGAGGTTGATGCACAACTTACTTCCACAAAGCATTGCGACTGCGATTTTGAGCTCGTGGAGCTTTCAATTGCTTGTCGTTAGGTATAGCGCAACTCGACGTCTCGAAGCTCTGTTGCGACGACAATCGCCTAGTCGAGATTTTGCCGGTGCATTGACCAGAGCTTCGAATCACGGGGTGATAAGATAAGATAAGAACTGAGATGTCTTATCGTACATCGTCTTCGTGCATGTCTCAACGCGGGGAGCACCGGTAATAGCATCTTCGCATGTCTCCGGGATCCGATAATGGATATTTATCGATTTTCGATAGCAGACCTGAGTGATATAATTGTTTTAGAGAGACCTGTTTCTCAAGTAGAAGTTACATACATACAGTTTTGATTGGGCGCGGATAATCGCCAAGTTCAACTTACACCATGGCCCTTCCTCAACCTCAAGAGCTTCGTGTAGCAGATGAAGCCGAGCAGATCAAGACCTTAGACCTCTTGTTCGAACCAAGTCCAGCAATTCACTCGACTCTTATTCCTATAGTACGAGACTCTGAGTATGCATCTTACTCAGACTTAATCGAGGCCTGCAAAACCCGTCTCTTCTCACTCGCATCTTCCAGCTCTTCAACCAGCCCTGACAAGACTCTTCTCTCTATCCTCGGATCCCACCCCAGGCTAGGAGCCAAAAAGGTCGAATCTGCACAGTCGGCTGCAGAACAGGCCAATCTGCAAGGTCAGGGCGAGGAATTGGCCAAGCTGAACAAGGAGTATGAGGAAAAGTTCCCTGGACTGAGATACGTCGTCTTTGTGAATGGGCGGGGAAGACCCGAGATCATGGAGAACATGAGGACTAGGATTTCAAGGGGCGAGTTTGCTAAGGAGGTCGATGAAGCGCTCCAGGTACGTATCACTCCTCTTCAAAACCTCGGTTGCTAATCTGATATTTGTAGGCAATGTGTGACATCGCGAATGATAGAGCCTCTAAGCTAGGCGTAAAGCAATAATTGTTACTACATTATCAATAAAAAGATGTTCTTCAACGCTTTGAACTGCCTTATATATATGCCTCCCAGTTCCCAGCTGATGAACCGCAGAAGCCAATATAGCATTTTCTAGCTTCCCAGCCTCGTAGCTGGTTGGCGCTTCTTATGACGCCGTACTTAGACATGATAAACAACATAATTCCCCCCAGTCCTAGACACATGTATTTTACATAACTCAGTTAAATGCTCCACAAGATGCCCATACGCCACTGAATGACTTGTCCAACTATCTTGACATCCAGCAGATGCCATCGAGCTCATCTAGATACTCCTCATATGATCTGTCTTCTTCTTCGCCCGTGTTTTCGTTGCTTTGTCCAAACAAAACGCTAAAGTCGGAATATACACTTTCTTGATCATCGCCCACGTCGTCCCAATCGTCGTCTGCTGGGTGCATATATGCGAAACTATCCTCTTCCAGGTCGTCCAGCGGAGGCAAAGGTGCTGTGGGCCGTAACTCTGGGGACCGGATGGGGAAGAGCCGTGGTGATGTACGGTTCTTGGTTGCGGCGACGTCGCTGACTGGAAGAGGCAATGCCACGGGGCTAGATAATCTACATGCCGTGGGCTTCGAATGTTGGAAAGGTTTGGGGGGTGGCTGCGGTTGCTGCGGTACTCTTGATGATATCACGCCTGAGGGCCCAATGATTCCTGTGCCAGTAGGTGAGACCATAAGGGATTTACCTGCCGACGAATCCTGGAGAATTTGAGGTCGCATGCTAGGCCTTCCAGTAGCTTTCGATGTAATGGCTGCTATTTCCTGCTCGTGTCCCCTTCCTTCCGAGGAAGGTTGCCCCAAACTCAACCTCTTCCGTAGACAGTTCATCGTCGAGAAGCGTAGAAAAGAGGTTGCATGAAGATGCGCGATCCTTCGTGTCATATCTACTGACGTAGCCATCTTCAGAAATCGTTTGTCACCAGCCTCTTGGCCTTCTCTATTCAGAATGTGTGTTGCAGGTTGCGAGTAAGGCTGCGATAGACGACTGGTGATGAGTTCAGCGCGAAGTCGTCGCTTCTTGACACTCAGATCAGCTGTGTTTAAACCATCGACGTCAGATAGGCAGCGTCGTCGTTTGACTCCACAAGGAGCTACCGACTTCGACTCGAGGCGTATGTTTAAAGGAGTAGGTTTGCTTCTTGAATTATCCAACAATGAGAAAGCGAACTTCGGTAGAGCTTCTGATTTTGATGGCGATGTTCGTGCTTCTGATCCCGTTACCCTTTGCTGGACACCTCCAATACCTGCCACATATCGAGCGGTGCAGTAAGCCGAATCTCCCATCAATGCCTCGAACAAAGGATCCGGACCAGGACATCGGGGTACCTGAGTCAAGTCGTCCGAGGTGACATCCAGGGGAGAGATGGGGAGGTCATCGTGGCACCCGCCTGTTGTATGGCAGCGCCATGGCTCGAGCAGGTTATTTGAGCTCTGTCCATTAGCTTCTACCTCCATCACCACAGCTTTCGCTTCGTTTGAGGGATGGAAGAAGCGCCGCGTGCTGTCAAAGCTGCCTCGTCCGATCCATTCGCTTTAACCAGTTCGCGCGCAGCTCCACGTTGATGGGAGGAAATGCTGTGATGGAAATAAAGGTAAATCAAACCTCAACAGGTCTGAATTTGAAGTCCTAGGTATTTGAGCGGAGAATGGTTCGAGTCGAGTGCAGTATCTTAAGTTGGATCTGACGATGCGCAAAGAACCTGGTCCGTAGAGCTGTCCAAGTATGCGTTTAACTGATTCAATGTAACTTGATTGAGCTCAATTTCGTAGGAGAATTATGGTAAGAAAACTCCATAAGAATGAATCGTCTCGCCCAAGCCCAGCACGTTTTTAACGGCTATCGACTCCTAAGCGCAGAGATTCAATGCTGGGAATAGGTAACTGGCGTGATGCTCATGAAGCGAAAGTGGGGACCTGAGCTGCAACCGAAGGTCGGCGAGATCCGAAGCAAGCTGAAGTGAGGAGAAGGAAATATTTTAGCAGTCCTGGTGACTAAAAGCGATAGCCAGATGGTACTCCGTAGATAGACTGAAGTGTTGATAAGATAGATGGATTACCCCAGGATAAGAATGGTTGAACACGGGAAATCCAAAGACTGAAGAGGGGAAAGGTCGTCTTGTCAAAAAGAAGGATTACCAGGTCCAAAGACTGAATTGAATATACCAATAGCGTACATAGTTGCAGCTAGTCTAGTCTCCTGCAAGTGCAAGCAAGGATTCACGCTGAACCAATTCGATGGAAAATCCGGGGGTGAAGACATGGATTAGTAAAAAAGATACATATTTTTCTCCTGTAGCACACACACGGGGATTACTTTTTATTTTTATTTTTACCACGACACACCCATAATCACGATCAATCTCCATTTGTATTACTCTACATGCCTGTCATTGTCCTTTCCGTAGACCGAGCACAGAGACAAGAGGGTCTGGTGCTGATCTGCGAAGCCCTCCCCACTGAGGCAAAGCGAAGAGGCGGAATCCATGGACCAGGGCAGTCCGGGGTAAGCCATCCGGAGGGGTTACACAGCATCTCATAGGCCGGAGGCGCTGGTCAGGCGGTTGGAACAAGCGTTCAAGGATGCAGGGATGAACTTGCTTTTTGCTTGGCTGAGATTCGACGGTCGGGTAGAAAGGGGGGGGAGGGAAAGGAGGACAGACAGAAAGACTGGTCGAGTCCATGAGCAGGCATTTACAAGGGAGGCAAAGCAGAGAGATTACCCAACATGAGGTGTCATTGACTTTCTTACAGCCGTAAGAAAGAGGCCATGGGCATGAGCACCATAAGACAATGGATGGATCATGGAGACATCAGGTAGCGGAGAAGCCTGCATACACCCCTGGTCAGATCATATACACAAGTCGAGTATTACACGAACTGCTTAAAAGCGGCGAGTCTGTTTCTCTGCTATACTGCTATACCATTCATTGACTCCATTACTGCATCTATAACATAATATCTCGTGACTTTTCTACCTCGTGACAAGCTGTTTCATGCGCGCCAGCTCATCATTCAATTTATATGACATCCAATGGCACCATGACTCTCCATCGTAGCAACGCCCTAGAGGTCTAGACTGCCACCCTCTTGCTTAGCTGAAACCACTCCATTGGGATATCTGCACGTCTGGAACTATGTTTGCTTTTCTCTTTTTTTGTGCCTCTACCTACCTTAGTTAGGCATCCTTGACAGGCTTGGCTCTGAGAGATCAGCCTCAATAGGGCGGCCGCTGTTTCTGTGGTCGAGATTGAGAAACATGAGTGATCGCATCCCTTGAGACCAATCGCATGCGCGTACATATTCGAGTATTGTAACACAAAGTCGGGGCAAAGAGGAGTTTTTGTTTTACGAATGAGGAACAGGCAACTTCATCTCAAATGCTACGTTGCTTAAATCCACCGCCAGTCTAATTGTATAAAACAACTGCTGTCCCGACCCCGTTGAATATCACGGCATTCCTAAAGCGGAATTTGTAGCATCACACCCATCATCTTCCTACAAATTATTGTCGCTTGGACTCACGATTGGAAGATGAATAATTTGATTCAAAACGCCATCCGAACCTGTCCCTTTTGCTTGTGACCCTGTTACAACCTATGGCAAACTCCGGCAACTCCAAACATACCTGCGTGACCCGACTAACGAGCGTATTGTAGTTATACATGGCGCATTGAATAGTAATCTCAAACCCGAACTGTGTCAACATCAAAGATATCATTCTTCCACCCACCCTGCTCGTACTCAAAGAGTTTCTGTTCCGCATCCCGACCTTCCGTCTCCCACAGTTTGACCAGACTTCCTGGTGCATAACGCCCCTGGAAGACGCCTCGTCCTGCCTTAACACCTACGCGGGCCTCGATGTCTGGATCGGGCGCTGGAACGAGACGTGCAGCGACAGCTCGAATGAACGTCCAGAGGTCCTTGGGGTCCGCAATGCGTGTGGCTCGGAGGCGTTCTCGTGCATAGAGCATTTCGCGGTTCAAGAAATGAAGACCCTCGGCAATAGCTGCAGCGATCTTGATTTCAAGGGCCTTGCGCACAATGGGTCGAATAAGTGGCTTCAGGAGCCAAGCCAAGCAGGCAAATTTGGATTTGCTGAGAGTGTAGTTGAGGTGATGAATGCGAACATCGACATTGCGCAGAGAAACGATTTGTTCCATGCGATCCTTGCCGATTTCAATGTCGAGGGTGATATCTACACCACGCTTATCAAGATGGAATCCTGCGATGCCTTCGTCGACCATTCGAAGAAGGCCCGAATGTAGACGGAACCAAAAGCCCAGGTCTTCGGCCGCAATAGAGAGACCAGACACGGTCACCTTCATCATCGAGGTCATGCTAGATTGGGTTCCGTGAAGTGCCTTCTTCACTTGGACTTCGTTATAGGTTGAAACGTTAAGCTGGAAAGGTAAGAAGGAGCTTGCATTGATAGTGCGGCCTGGCTCAAGAATAAGGTTCTCGATCAGAAGGTCAATAGCGGGTGCCGACACTTCGACACGTGGAATGGGAATGTACTGGATAGCCTGGATGAGAAGAGGAACAAAGATGTTGATGGTGTCAGTGACCAGGTCGCTGTTGGCATACTCTCCGGCTGGGGACAGAAGCAGAGCAACCCTCTCAGTGATATGAATGAGCTTCTTGATATCCTGATCATCCAGAATTGATCGGAAAGCAGCATACAGACTAGACAGCAACGCATCAAGATCATCTCGGATCGAAGACTTGGCAGTCAGTTCGTTGGACTTCTTGCGCAGACTCTGGAATCGCTCCTCGATATTGTCAAAGAAGTCAGGGTCGCTGAACATATCCTGCACTAGATTACCAATTTGTCGCACAAGCTCGTCGAAGTTGGGGTCGGTTTTTCCATCGTCGACAACAGCTTCAAAGGACTTCTTGACATTGTCCCAGTGTTCACGCTTACCAAGTGAAGTGATGAACAGCCAGAAGTTGTGCATAGCCTTGTCGGCTGCCCGGTTGGGCTGGGTATCTTCCTCAACTGCCTCCACCGTTGCGGCGGCTGCATGTGAGTAGGCGAAGAGATAGCGCTGGAGGAGAAGCCCAATGGTTGAAACCGACTCCGTATAGTCCGTTCGTTTCCGAAGATTGAGGACAGTCGCCTTGAGACGCTTAACAAGGGCATCTCCTTCGTCGCCTTTGACGTGTTCCTTGATGCTCTGTACCGCCCCATCGGCCACCTCGAGTGCACCATCTTTGACGGTTTCCCCAACGTCAACAACTTCGTTCTTCAGGTCTTGGTCTGAAGGAGGAACGGGGGATTTTCCGTTGCCGTTTGCATGCTTAAGAGCTTCCTGCTCTTCCTTGGAAGGCTCAATGGCCTCGCCAGCCTGTTTAGAGACATTGGACAAGGTGAAAGCCGTATCCCGAAGAACCTCTCTTCCTACAGTACTGAGATCGGAAAGGAAGATGCGAAAGTCGGAGTTGGTCAAGAGGAGGGATCCGACAGTTTGTAAACTCTTGTAGGTCGCAACAGCATCAGCTCGAACCTTTGCTCTGGCAGCTCTCTGCTCAATATGCGCAACATCAACATCGAGACGTGCTTTGGTAAGGTACCAAATGAAGTCTTGAATCTGATCCTTACTATTCTTGTGCTGCAGCACTTCGATGAACTGTGTGATCCATAACTTGATGCTCCTGATCAGAGCTCGTCCTGAAGGACTGAGTTCCTGTCGCTCCGGGTTCAAGATTTGAGCAGAGAGAAGGGTTCTCAAGTGGATGATGAGCTGCTCGTTGCTTGGCATATATCCCTTGGAAATGGCGCGCAGCATTTGATATGTATGGAGCTTCTCATGCAGTCGCGTCTGCAGGCCAGTGTCGTCATTGTAGCGCGGCAACAGAGGTTCACGCTCTGCATCCTCACGATTCTTGCCGATACCAAAGCATGACAGCATTTTGAAAGCTGCAGGCGTCGATTGCCTGTGGAAAGTTTATTGACCTGATTGATCTCTGACTTTTATTTTGCGGTGCGTTGTTGGTTTGATAAGGGAGAGATTCATCCTTATTTGTGAGGTCGGTAGACCATTGAACTACCTACAGCCACGACGTCATGACTCCGCCGGAGCTTCCAGTCCTAGCAGGAGCTTCTAGGTACAGCAGTAACATATGAGGCAACCATTACCCCTGCACACTGTAAGAGCATACAGCTGCAAGCTCCGTGATTGGATAACAAAGGTTGGTCGTTTCGCAATTATTATGCTATCATTGCAGAATGTCGACTAATCATCATCTATGATGAGCAGGCTTGAAGTACCGAATGCGCCTACAGCAAATGTGTTCAAGTAGCAACCAAGCATTTCCCCCCAAGAATGATAGATCGCGATGCAGTTCAATTCATAAGTATCACAAACAGGGAAGAAATAAATCAGGTTTTATGCGCTCAAAGATTCATTTCATGTGAGACTTATCGATAAGCTCAGTTTGGTTCCATCGGTTGAAGCATTGGTACACAGGCAGGGTGAACCGATACCAGTGAAGCACACAATGCAAGAAAACACACTATAATATTATTTACTTTGCGGTTTTCAAACTTCCCATGGCTCTCATACTTGAATCGCAGTCTTTGTTTTCGAGAATCACTTACGACTGCCGTTCACTGGCGTTTCATCAGCACAATGTCCCGCGGCTCCAGATTTGACATTAGGTACTGTTGGCGGACCTCGGCAGTGTCAGCCGGCGTGTACTTCCGTGTAATCAGCATCCACTTCAAAGGCCGTCACAACGACACTCTTGACTATTCGCAAAGGCCAACTTAGGGCCCATGAATGTCTTGAACACCTTTTTATCAAGCAAGTACAGTTTTTGGGTTGTTCATGTCGGTCACGAAACCCAGTGAACCACCATCTCAGTACCATCTTATCCGACAGCCAACTTCAATGACAACACTCCAGGAATGGAAGCGGCTTTCCTTTCAAGAAGCCTTGGAATTGACCAGGCTTCCGGATGAAACTGCAACACAACAGCCCATTCAAAAGTTTATAAGTCGTCAACCAGCTTGGACTCCTGGTCAGGAACTGCCATGGGATGCAGTTGGCATTACTCCGCCTAAGATCACAAGAGGAGCCTACGGCGCTGTCGTATACGCGCAAGCAGCTCTCGCTGCTACTCGTGTAGTCGAACAAGAAGATAGCAGTAAGCACAAGGAGAACAAACGAGGCATTCATGTAAGTTGAACAGGCCATAGGCGGACAATTGCGCTGGGGAATTCAACTTACATTATCTAGTCTATCCACGCAGTCTTCACCAACCCCGGACTTTCTGATCGCCCCTTTTTCCTTGATGTATCGGAGGTACACTCAAGTCGTTCATTCTCTACACGTCTTGTTCACGCTCGTCAGGCAACACAGCCATCGAGTAACCCTTTGGGTCCTTTCCCTGAGTCAGATGCTCAAGCACCTCTTGGCAGTCCTTGTTTGACAAGTATTATCACCTTCAAACGACCAGTTCCCAGTTCCGACGAGGTCCAAGGTATCTCACCCCAGGAGCGATTCAAAGAGATCCTCATTTTGCGGAAGCCGGATCAATGGGATCCTTGTCCACAGGCTGATGTCGACGCCTTGAAAGCAAAATTCCCAAATGAAGGCCATGGGGCGTTCCCCATCCTGGACATGTACAAAGTTGACATGTCGGCCTTCAACGCAGACAAACCAATACCTGATCGGAGAGAACTGATATACTACCGCTTGCTCAAACCTCTTCCGAAAGAAGATGCCAATTCACATGTCTTATGCCATGCATTCGAAGCAGACCGCAACAGCTTGTTTATGCTCGGTAATCACCTAGGTTATGGCCATGATTTGGGAATCGCAGCCAGTCTCAGTTACTCGTTCTATGTGCACGTCAATGCAGAAGAGGCTGTCATGGAAGGTAGTGAATGGTGGATACAAGAAGTCTCCTGGCCGCGCTTTAGCGCAGGTAGGGGCGCAATGGAAAGTCTGATATGGAGTCCGCATGGAAAGCATATCGCGACTGGATATCAGGATGGCATTGTGCTTCCCATGACAGCAAAGCCTGACAGAGAGACGAAGCTATAGCCCTGACTAGATGAGTGGTAATAGCTGCAGATTCCAGGTATAGATAATCCCAATGAAATGGCAGTCGTACGGAGAAGATCCGACCAAAGTAGAGGGTTAAGCAAAGCCATATACTGCCGCTAATCTAGCGAATTTGTTTCTTATCTTGCTTTCAGTGTAATGGTCTTTGACGTACCTCTTTCTATAGCAGCCCCAGCCGCCTGTCGTGCGCAACACGCTGTTCGGGCGTACGGTTTGAGAAATACGATGATGGCTGCAGTTCTTCCATGAATTCAATGAATACAATGAACAGTATATGAACCTCGCCTTCGCTAGTCCCCGCCCATGTTGATCATGGGTTGTGGGAGCTCGTCACCCAGGGATGAGCTTTATTCTTGAGGTTGTTGGTATTGTATGTACCTAACATATGCATAGCCCTTAATCGGCTGAATAAGTTGTCATTCATTGCTCTTTTAATATGGATGGACATAACGCGGAGAGTGGTGGGTGTCAAGTGTTAAGGCAGTGTTCGAAAGGGGTGAACTTTTCTGGAGACAATACAGATCAGGTAGACAGCGTTCCCGGTTCTGAGATGAACGGTTACTTTTGGTTGCAGATATCCTCATATGCACGAGGTCTTGATCGAATTCACTTGTTCTGCACGATCTTGCCGTGTTGTAGGGGTGAACACAAGACTGACTCCGTGCAAAGAACAAGAGCAGTCCTTTCTCTGCAATTCGACACTTCACATGTAAGGAATACCTATCAACTAGGTAGGTGCTCTCCTCAGATCCTCCCCCTGACACTCCTTACCAACAAATTATCTGCCAACTATCACCTTGGGAGGTGCAGTGCTCCTGCCACAAACCTGTCCGAGATTCAACTCGCTGTTTGCTACGGCCTGAGTCTTCAGGTGGCGTCTATGGTGGTACTTTCCTTGAGAATCAGATGGTTCTTCCATCGCCGTGCAAACGCCCCCGGAGCTGCGCGTTTTGACCTGGACGTTTGAGGTGGATCACTACATCACAGACATTCACTCCGCATCTTCATATCACATCGCGTCTCTGTTTACGCAAGTCATCCCTTTTCCCCAAACAACACAATCAAGTCATCAAGATAGTCTATTTCGTTCAGTTTTGGATCGACTGTTCTTATCGTGAAAAAATAATCAGCTTCTCAAACTTGACCAGCAAACCCCTATTCTCCATCTTCACACGCGACACTGCTCGCCAGCTTTTGCGGCTTTCGTCGTTCACAGCAGACCTTGGCCACGTTGATTCACTGCCATAATCTCTGGCCCCCCTGACCAACGTGTTGGTAACTCCACACCTCTTCGTCTTAACACCGAAGTAAAATACTTCGAAGGTGCACCGCCAAATCTTTCGAACTTTTTCTATTCTTCACATCGAAACACATCACCACTTCCCACCTACAAGCGCTCTCGATCATCTAACGGTTCATTCGCTACTATCGTAGGTTTAGTTAACTGCTTGGTAAGTTTCTTTAATCCTCCTTATTTTCCCCTTCAACCAAGTACCCCCAAGACAACGAAGTTCCGTAATCTTTACCTAAGTTCTATCTCTTCTTCCCAACACTGAATCTTTATTTTTACCCGGTGTTTCCTCTATATAACCACCGTGGTACATATTATACTAAAAGAAAAGCTTTAGTGAACCGAGTATCTATCTATTCCTTTTCTTATAAGTTACGAGGCAGTTTATAGGCCAAATTCTAACTGTCGTGCGAGGATATCCTGTGTTACCACACTATGAATCCGGTTACCAAAATGGCCGACAAGTCCTCTACTCAAGACGAGAATGTAGCATCTGAGGATTTTAACCGTATGCTACGCAGATCGTGGGATACAGTTTACCAAACCAGTCCCGATGGAGAAACGTATATCTTCCCGCCATGCCTGAACGGTACCCCAGTTCACAAGATTACTGAGAAGGGCGACTACTGGAAGATCGGATGGAACTCGCTGGACGCCTACCTGGCCCACGAAAAGGCAGAAGAGAAGTTGAAGGCAGATGCTCGGCAGCGTTACACCCTAACTCCTGGTTCGAAAACAGCCAAGGATACCCTTAAGCTCCACACTGACAATGTTTCCAAACATCGAAGGATCAGAGATGTCTTCGGCTCCGATAGTTCTTATCATCCCAACCAGCTGGTCTCCAAACACCACCTTCCTCCTGAAGGCCTTTGTCAAAAAGAACTCATGTATCGCATGGCCTGCAAGGTGGCGGATCTTCGAATCTTACATCAGAAAGGAGAGCTCGCCATGGACCCGTGGGATTTCTTCCGCTGGAGGGTATCCCTCAAGCTACGATCCTGCGTAGACTTTGCCGCCCAGAGTGGTCGGGATTTCTTGAGGACCATCGTGTACAAGTTGTGCGAAGACTCGGGTCCGTACAGCACCTCGAAAAAGTATGAGGATCCTCTCTTACGCGAAGCAATTCTGCGTTCGGCAGATTACCAGCACCGAGCGAGTAGCTTTGGCAAGCCTAGTGGGCCAAAGAAAATTGGCAATGGCTCTAAAGTCTCTCGCGTCAAAGTCGAGCCCCTATCTTTGTCGTCGTCTAGCCCAGCAATGGCTGCTGCACGAGTTGAGAAGCGTCAGAAGAAGGCATCACAGCCCTCCACTTACCAAGGGGTGAACGCCTATCGGGCACAACAGGCAGTCAAACAGTTGTCTAGAGATGGTGACTCGAAGCCATGGGTTCATTGATTCCCAGGAAAGATGATTATGTGATTATCCCAACTTTAGAAACCTATTCATTCACTGACATGCATACTCGTGAAGTCCTGTCCATCATTCAGTCTCGTTTCATGTTTTGTCGCACAATCCGCAATTGACTGAATCCATACACTTTTACTTCTTTTCAGAGGCGAACAATTGATTTGATATCAGCACCGTAAAGGGCGTTAAGGAGGTTGATTCATGATACGCTGGTACTCAATTGCGCAGTAATTTCTTGCAGCTCCTGATTCTCGGCTATTATTAGAGGATCTCTGTACTACATTTGCTCCCGCGCTTTATTTCGCTGTCTCGCTATGAATCAGTACCTAGATTTCATCCTCTCTTTTTGGTTAAGTGAAGACTAGCTTTCGGACAATTGACTTGCTGTTATGCTATCTCGTCTCGTCCCGTGTTGTGAATCCTATCGAGTGATACTAACTTCATCCTTCCTTTCAAGTGGAAGATCTTCTCTTTGGACTCTTATGCTTGCCAAATCCTACTTCGGCATTCATGGATAATTACTTGACTAGGAAATTATGTGGTAGTTGAGTGGTCGGCTATATCGGGTATGTCGGGTGACGTAGTGAGCCTTTCTTTGTGTAAAGACAGCCTTTTCATAAACTCTCGGATTCTAGCCGAGAATCTCTTTTGAACAAAAGCGATCGTCATTTCTTACACTCATCTGGTTGTTCAAAGAAGATTGAAATTGGCTGACCACCCAGTCACAGCTTCTCACAAAGTGAATGCAAACACTCCATATAAGGTTTCATTCATCAAACTCCAGGCAAGCACAAGCTGATCACTCATCACAGTCAAATGTCTTGACCATATACTGACTCGTGAGCTAGACATGAATACAGCTCGGGAAGCCGTCAAAGTTAGTCGAACTCGCTTTTTAAGCCAGTTCCCATGGATGACTTCACCATTCATCATCGGCGCACCGATGCGCGTGATGTCGGGACCTCATTTAGCCTTGGCAATATCGAGAGCTGGAGGTCTAGGATTCATTGGTCCGGGAGCAAAACCTGAGGATACGTCCAAAGATTTGGCTGCGGTACGAGAGCTTTTGCGCAATTCGCTCCCGAATACGCTTCCATCTGCGTTTCCTTCTACAAATACTCTTCCCGTTGGTGTTGGTTTCCAACTCTGGAACGGCGATCTCAACTCTGCTGTCCAAGCTGTTCGAGAACACAGACCTTGTGCGGCATGGCTCTTCGCGCCGCGTCGAGGTCATGAGGAGTTGGATGAATGGACGTCTCAGATCCGTGAGGCTTCTCCTGATATCCAAATCTGGATCCAGATTGGCACTATCAACGAGAGTATTGAAGCTACAAAGAGCGCGCATCGTCCAGACGCTTTGGTGATTCAAGGCGCGGAGGCCGGTGGTCACGGTCGAGCTGCTGATGGCATGGGAATAATGGCACTATTTCCTGAAGTTTTCGATCAAGTTCGTGACTCAGGTATGTCCTTGTTTGCAGCCGGAGGCATCGCAGACGGTCGAGGAGTCGCAGCAGCGCTCTCCCTCGGAGCAACGGGTGCAGTAATGGGCACACGCTTCCTCGCAGCCTCCGAAGCTCGTATCAGCAAAGGATACCAGCAAGAAATAGTACGAGCCACAGATGGAGCGCAGTGCACAACCAGGACTATGCTTTACAACCATCTCCGGGGCACGGTGGGTTGGCCAGAGCAGTATAGTCCACGTGGTATCGTCAATCAGAGTTTCCACGATCATCAAGCAGGTGTTGAGTTTGAAGAACTCAAGAAAAGACATGATGAAGCGGTGCAGTCTGGGGACAAGGGCTGGGGTCCGGAGGGGAGGTTGGCGACGTATGCGGGTGCGGCTGTTGGTTTGATTCATGATGTTCAAGATGCTGGGGTTATTGTGAAGAATGTGCAGGGTGAAGCCAAAGAGATTATAACAGACCTGTCGAGCCATGGCGTGTAATCACTAGATACTAAGATCTTTGGTATGGAAAATGAACATCAGACTTCTTCTTTGATGAGTGACAGAACAGCATACTCATATTCAATGACATCTTTCGACTTAATTAACTATCACAAGAATTAACAAAATTCATTTCAGGACGGCATAGTCATCTTACTTCCTTGTTTTAGGACACATCAGTGCCGGAAACTTGGAAACCAGCCCCTTTGGTTCTCATGAATTAGATTCAAGCAAAACCCCAGGCATGCTTCTCTAGGAATAAGTCACTTCCTAAGTTATCCTTTTTATTTATTTTATCTTGCCTCAAGTTATGTAATTATTTAGAGACTCTCACGGCATTATGTGTCAATGAATTATACATCAAAACTGAATTGTAAATAAAATATGTAACTTCATTGGGCTCGGTATATAAGACTCGATTACACGATAATATCATTAGACTCAAGTGGAGAATATGAGTCTGTCTGTGGCTATTGATCATGTTGGGTCTCATCAATCAAGTGTTCCTTTTCAAATTCAACTCCTGCTAGATCATGTTGGTGTTGATCTCATTCCCTGTCAATATCACATTTACCCATGTATGATAAAAAATCCAGCGATATTATTAGAACTAAAGCTATTAACCATTGGACTTGTAGTATTTGGTTGTATTGGCGTATTTTTGTTCCATTGTTGCATTGGTTAAGAGCTTGAATCTCACTATTCATTTCACACAAGCAGAAGCATCTAAGCTGTGAGACCACATTCACCTTGTATGTATACCTCAGCTCCAAATTCAGAAGCAAAGGACTTGGAGGCAAGTTCAGTATGTGAACATATAAGTCGTAAATTTGTACTTCTTCTCCTATCAGTAATTGGGAATACTTTTTCAAACCAATACATAAAACCACATATTTTTCTTTCTTACAACCTCCAAGGACTTTTATTAAAGCTAAGTTGCACTATAATGTTTCAATGATGAGATCAGCCGAGTCATGAATATATCAGTTGACAAAAGTCTGTAGAATATAAACCTCGGCAGACTATACGGCCTGACAATCTGCACGACAGTTTCATAGTGGGTATTCCGATTAAGCGGATGCGAGAGGTTAGACCCTCTGAAAGTAACAGAAGCTCAAAATTGATCAATCAAGTAAGTCTTTATCTGATCAAGTTATTTTATCACTCTCAGATGCCAATTGTGACGGTTCGTGAGCTCTTGGAGCTTCTGATGACGATCCCGAATCTCGCCTTAAAGAGCCGGAGCTTTGACAGATCACGTGGTGCAGATTATCGCAGCTCCAATTGGTCAATGCGCTTGCCCAGATGGGTCCATTTCCAACTTCGACCCAAATCAGCCCATTCCTCACAAATCCCTCGACAACACCTCTCCCAGCCCATCCCGAGTCATCCTCAAAGCTCGACCCAATTGCCCGGCGCAAACCCCATCAAACGAACATGTTTTTGCAACGCTCCGCCCTCACTGCGGCTCGCCGCGTCGCCGCCCGACCTGCTGCCGCTCGCACCTTCGCTACCTCCTTCGTCCGCCGTACGCAATTTCCATTTTGTTTCCTCCGCTCCGGCCAATGGCAATCGTCGTATGATGGCTGACTAGTGTTTTTTGCTTCACCAACAGGAGATGCTGCCCGTCCTTCCACCCCCAGCGAGCAGGCCGCTGCTCTCGCTGGTTCCGCCGAGAAGAAAGTTGGCTCCTACAAGGTCCTGAAGGGTACGTGAAAACGACAATGCCGCCGTCGACAGTCTCAATGGCGCTCCGTAACCTCGGTCGACGCATTGTGACGTGACGTGATGTGCAACATCCGCTGATAAGCTTCCTTTCAACAGAGGTCAAGACCGACGAGGACCTCTTCGGTCCCGGTGCCGCCCCCGGTACCGTCCCTACCGATCTCGAGCAGGCCACCGGTCTCGAGCGTCTGGAGATTCTCGGTAAGATGGAGGGTGTCGACATCTTCGACATGCGCCCACTCGACGCTACCCGCCTGGGAACGATGGAGAACCCTATTATGGTCCGATCCGCTGGTGACGAGCAGTTCGCTGGTTGCACTGGCTTCCCCGCCGACTCTCACGGTGTCTGGTGGCTCGGCGTGAGTCCTGACTTTTCAACTTCGGACCGACGGAAGTGAATTACTGACATTGTGAACCCAGATCACCCGCGAGCGCCCCATCGAGCGTTGCCCCGAGTGCGGCAGCGTCTACAAGATGGACTACGTTGGTCCCGAGGACGATCACCACCACCACCACCCTCCGGAGTACCCTGAGCCCAAGACCTTCGCCGATTACGTCAAGCCCGAGTACCGCTACAAATAAATGCATTGCGCTAAAAACCATTAAGGGGATTGGGTTGTAGTCGAAACTGGAAACTGGATGGATATGGATGGTACCCCCGGGGAGAGGAGCCGTTATGTGTAGATTAGGGTGCCCTATTCCCTGTGTCAATTTACTAAGTTAGCTTGCAGAAGTTGATGTTGACCCTGTCTTGATTTTGTATCTGCGAGACCAGCGATTCGTCCTATTCGAGCTTGTGTGTATATACGGTAGCAGCTTTCCAAGCTCCTATTTACTGAAAATATCCAGGGTTGTGATGTCATTTCGTGACTTGAAAGTGAAACATAGTCTCCGAAGGATCATCATCAAGCATAGACGTGAATCCCAGGGTTATGCCATGAGATATGATGCGCCTCTTGGATTGGATAATAGAATCTTGAGGGTGCTGTCAATTGTTTCGGCGATCTCATCTCCAGCTTCCATTCTGGAAATTTGTGAAGTTGTCGTGAATGATCCTGTCATCCTGGGGAATCCAAGGGGTAAGATAACATCGTTTTGTTGGCTGTGAACGGGACATCGCATAGAAGCCGCCCAAACTGTTTCCAAGGGTTTCATGTGATTGATGGTCAAAAGGTCGTATTACTTTGCTCATCCATCGTTGTTCAACCTTCATCTTCGTCGAAGCTCAGCTTGATCTTTTTAGCCTTCTTCTTTGGTTTGCGATTCTTTGCAGACTCTTTCTCAGAGACATCCTTTTTCTCATCATCCCCATCTCTCTCAGTCTTGACTTCATCAGCGGCATCACCGACAATTTTTCCGACTTTGCGTTTTCTTCCACCGATAGCGGCCTTGTTCTCTAACTCTTTGGCAGCTTCTTTCACCTCGGCAGGCTCCCGGTCTTGATCTCCGTTGTCTTTGACGACCCCGTCCTTGTCGACTTCGAAACTCACAACGTTGCCGTCTTCATCTACAACCAGAGGCGCATCTTCGGCTTCCTCGCTGCTGGAGCGCTTCTTGGCTGACCTCCGTTGCGCGGCAAGGATTGGATCCGGGCCTCTTGCGCCAGCGGCTTGAGCGCGCAGGGCGGCGAGGAAGGGCGGTGCTGAGTTGTCGTAAGACAGGTTTTTTGAGTTGATTTTGGGAGTCATGGTTTGATGATGGATGAGGCAGGATCCCAACTCCAGATGTGTTGTGGTTGGTCAAACTCACGCCTGTCAGTGATTGGTTTATTCGGATCCTAGATCCAAAAGACGCTGCAGGTTCTGGAAATGCGATGATACCAGCCAGGACACAATATCCCCCCCTAAACTCTTCTAAGCAATAGTGCAGGTGCAACAACGTGGGGCTCTTTTCCCAAAGATTAAGTTGAATATCTTGCTTTCGCTTGTTACAACAAGCGTCCGCTGTAAGTGACGGGTGAGAACCTAATAATAACCTAACCCTTTCTCCTGACAGGGAACTTTGAGTTCAGGTCAGTCACTTGTCAAATGCATTGACAGGTTGAAGTTGACCACGGGACGGGAGATGCTGATGTTCCGCCCTTGTTTAGATGATGCTGCGTTGTTTGATTGGATTGAGCGGTCATTATTCAGCGAATGGGCGGGCTATTGGTTCTCAGACGAGCCCGCGGCCCCTGTAACCACCCGGGATTGTGTGGGTTGGTGCATGAATCATGCAGTACATCAGCTATTGTGTCTTTGTCCATACAAACAACAAGTAACTTTTTGTTTCCCTTTCCTTTTCTTATGGCGCATCATCGCGGCCCCATCTTGTCGTGGTCCCGACATTCTACTCCCACTTCCCATCCATTGCCTATGCTCTCCCTTTTCCTCCTTAAACTTCCAGGTTAGATCATCCCTTTCCTAAGCCAAGCCCGTTAGCTTATTTACACGGATGGGGAGTCAGTCACTGTGCTGTCTCTTCCATTCGCCCTTTGCTCGCTGTCTAGACTGTGTCCCGCATCTAAAACACTCCCTTTCTCCATCTGGTGATCGAATGAATCTCTGTCGTTATCATTGCCAAGGAGTTTAGACTATGCCCCCTTGTCTGTCTCTGCCGGGTCGACGCGTCAGTAACTTTTTTTGCTAGGCCAAACTCTGGTTCTGACTCTTGATTCTGGCTTGGAATTTATGGTCCATGGAGTGGTCCCTGTCGCTCGTTACTTAATTTGTTCCATCTCCATCTGTACTTGTACATCCATCTTTTTGAGATCTCATCCTACGATCCTTCAAAGCGGCCCGACAATCTAATCTTTTTGCTACCCATCTACTGCTACGTGCTTGTACGATACGATCAGAACGACGAGCCACGACAACGATATCACGACCGTTTTTCCCCTTCTCCGATAGCGATTGCTATATAATTTTTTTTTTTTTAACTTTTCGGTCCCACCTTGAAAGATCGACCGACCTACGGAGCTACGGTACAAGTCAATTGCCCCATCCACCAACACTGACCTCCCCTACTCTCCTATTTCTTCGACTTCGAATTCGAGATCGATATTATCTTCGCCGGCTGTCGCAGGCGCCACGATAAGGCGCATTTCATGTTCCTCCGGCTTCGACTACTATCAATTACAAAACCTGCCGCCGTGGTAGGCTCTTTCTCGCCATGGATTTGATACGGAGGGCCACCAAGGTGGCTCCCAGCAAACCTCCTCTACAGCTTCCTCTCGATGAGAAGAGGGATTCCAAACACAACAAACCTGTCGACTCCCGCATGGCCTTTTTCCGCCGACCGCTGCGGTTAAAGGGAAACTCAACAATCTCTGTACCTTTGGGTGTGGTCATCTTTTTCCCTATGCTTGTTTTAATCCTTATTTTTATTCTCTTCGTCAGCCATCCCAGTTCGCCAGGGCATTTCCTGATTCCAGGAGGTGCTGCCCCCAAGATGCGGTATGTGTGAATTCGCCAACTCGATATATCCCATAGCTAACAGGTGTGTTAGAAAAATCAGCGAAAAATACGACAAGGTGTTCGTCGAGGGCTGCGCCCAGCCCGACACCAGCAAACCCCGAGCCAATGCTGCCTTTGTGATATTAGCACGGAACAAGGAGATCGATGGTGTGCTACAATCCATCAAGTCGGTCGAGAGACATTTCAATCGATGGTACCACTATCCTTATGTGTTCCTCAACGACGGCGATTTCGACGACAACTTCAAGGAGGCTGTTAGAAATCATACATCAGGCGAAGTCGAGTTTGGAAAGGTTGGACCGGATATGTGGGGGTTCCCCGATTGGATCGACCCCAAGGTAGCTTCAGAAGGTATTGCCAAGCAGGGTGATGCTGCTGTCATGTACGGAGGTCTGGAGAGCTACCATAAGATGTGCAGATTCTATTCTGGGTAAGTTGAGTTACTGTATGGATTGGACGGCATAACTAACGGCGCACATAGGTTCTTCTTCAACCATCCTTTGCTGCTTAAGTATGAGTGGTACTGGCGAGTCGAGCCCGAGATCAGCTATTTCTGTGACATCACATAGTGCGTTTTCCCTTGGCGACGACGTATAATTGCATTGCTAACTTGAAATAGTGATCCCTTCCAGAAGATGATCGAACATAACAAAACATATGGCTTCACAATTGCTGTCAAAGAACTTCGCGAGACCGTCCCCAATATTTTTCGGTACGCCTCCGCCTACAAGCGACTTAACAACATCACATCCAAGGGCTTGTGGGAAATGTTTGTTGAACCGCCGGAAGAAGACGACGACGATACTGCTAAGGACAGTGATACTTCCCCGCCCGAGAAGAGTTTCTGGGACACTCTTACAGGAAAGAAGGGAAACGTTGTCGATCCCGAGTCAATGGAGGGAGAGGCCTACAACATGTGCCATTTCTGGTCCAATTTTGAAATTGCGAAGCTCAGCTGGTTCCGCAGCAAGGAGTATCAGGACTTCTTTCAAATGATGGACCGGAGTGGTGGCTTTTGGATGGAACGAGTATGCAAGCCAGAAACCCTCCCTTTTGTAACGATACTAACATTCCTTAGTGGGGCGATGCTCCTATTCACTCCCTTGCCGCCGGTGCTCTGCTCGGGCCGCAGGACATTCATTACTTCCGAGACTTTGGATACCGGCACACTACAATCCAGCACTGTCCCGCCAATGCGCCAGGCAAGCAGCTCGCACGTGAGCCCTACCTCGAGAAGACAACGTTCCCTGAGTATAAGCGATTTGAGGAAGATGACTACTGGGAGCAGTGGGATGACGTGCAGGAGGGCGGCATTGGCTGCCGCTGCCGATGTGATACGGATGTTGTGGATGTTGAGGGCAAGGAAGGATCTTGTCTCGCTGAATGGGTCGACGTTGCGGGCGGCTGGGCTCATCCATACTAAGCCACACGGCTATTCTAGCTTGTATGGGTGTTGACTCACAACGAGCTGATCAATTCAGCGTACTCGAACACTTCGATTATCACACCGATATCAACGGCGCTTCAGGGGTATAGACAACTTCGATTTGAACAGGTTACAGGGATTGTTACACTCGAGGAAAGGATAAAAAAGAAGGTTGCGGCGTTTTGTCTTAACAAGAGGATTTGGCTGTTGTTGCTGCAAGTCTTTCGGCTGCACACTCGGCTCAAGAGGCTTCTTGACTGTTGCTTTGCAGGATATGGCATACATTGTGGGGAATTTGCTTCATATGATTTGGGGGGCTTTTGTTAAGATGTTCTGATGGATGACGCTGTTTTGTATTCCAGCTTAGAGATGTCAAGAGTACTTCCTGGGCCAATAATGCATCTAGGGTGAGAGATCGCTCATTCCTAGAGATTTCAGCCGCTTAAAGTAGTGGTTAGATTTCATATTTCTTTTACGCTGGTCTGCCTCGCTTTGACATGAGACATTGGTGACCACTTTGGTCTTCTCTAGTTCTTACTGACCTGCAAGCTCTTAACTCCTCATGCAGCCATCACTCAATTATCTAGATCTAGCGGTAGCGTAGGCAGATCCCCAGGGGCTGAATGGACGTGGCGTTGGAGGCCCTTGTCTAAAAAGCACTGCCTTCAACACCACAGACTATAATTCCAGACCCACAATACGGTCTGAAGGACTAAGTCTTACAGTCCACAGGGATAGTAAGTGTGAATAGCAGTACACAAGCCACAGATGTGAAGTTATTTGCCATATATATTATCACTAGCATAATAGGTGCAAAATGATCAACGGAACGTACCCGCGCTACCACGGAAATTGATGTGTATTCTTTACGGCTGTGTGTATAAGAGTTCTGGAAACCCACCTTGAAAAGCGGCTGAGCCTGTCCATCACTCGCACCCCAAAGAATACCCTTCAGCATCTTTGATTACTACCTTTCACAATGAATGCACTCAATCGTGTCTCCCAATATCTCTTTGGCCCTGTAATTCCTCCCCGCGAACCATGCGGCCGAACAGTGCAGATCATGTCAGACCTCCATCTGGAGCTCAACCGCCAATACGCAACATTCGACTTCCCTGTCAAAGCTCCCTTCCTCATACTCGGCGGTGATATCGGCCGTCTAATAGACTATGACATGTTTCTCCCGTTCCTCGCTCGTCAAACCGCCCGCTTCGAAAAGGTCTTCCTGGTACTCGGCAACCATGAGTTTTACGAGATGGGCTACGAGGATGGCGTGGAAAGGGCCAGGCAGCTGGAGAAGGAAGACAGTCTGGAGGGTAAACTCGTGCTTCTGGATCGTAATCGTTGGGACGATCCTGATTCAAAACTTACCATCCTCGGCGCAACGCTGTGGTCGAAAGTTCATCCTTCAGAGGCTGAGATCGTCGCTCTTCGGGTCTCGGACTATAAACTCATCTCGGGCTGGTCCGTCGCCAAGCACAACGAATGTCACGCCCGCGATCTCGCCTATCTAACAGAAGCCGTCACCGAGCTGAATAACCTCCCCGCAGAATCCCAAAGGAATGTTTTGGTAGCGACGCACCATGCGCCCTGCGTCAACGGGGCGTCGAGACCGGAACACGCCAAGGCGCCTTTTAGAACAGCATTCTCAACAGATGTGATCCAGGCGAGAGAGTTTATGCGCGGAGTTGCTGTGTGGATGTTTGGACATACGCATTATACGACGGAGTTCCGGAAGGGTGGTGTAAAAGTTGTTGCGAATCAGAGAGGGTATGTTTTGGGGTATAAGGGGCCGACGTTGGAGAATACGAAGGGGTTTGACGATGGGAGGGTTGTAGAGCTGTGAGTTCTGGATAGAGGGAGGTTCGTACGCTTGACTTTATAGGGCGTGAAGCCTGAGAGATGATGGGAATTCTTGTTACGATGATATGGTTATGGCCATTTAGGTTACTTTACAGACATGGTTTATTGTAATTGAGATCTACATCCTGACAGTGACTCGTAGTTTGGTAAACAATACCACCTTTGCTATGAGAGATATTGACCATAGAGACAAAGAATCTCTAGAGGACTGTTCCTTTGGCAAACACCAAAGAGTGGGTTTACACTCAAGCAAACCAACATGATATTCATACCGGGCCTACCCGGCACCAGAGCCGGTATACACGAGGTGATTGTGCCAGGGGGAAAAAAGAACCGTATCACACTTAAAACTGCACACTTTGCGTTTTCATCACATTGCTCCCAACTTCTCACAAAGGAACCAGGTTGTGGATATGTACAAGAAGACCTCATGTGAATGTTGGTTGACAGAAGTCAACATCCCTAACACGGCTCGTACCATGCCATACCATATCCAGCTGCATGATGCAGCAGTCATAGCACCATGCAGCACCCTGCGGATCAAGCTTGGTTACGCGGAATTATACTATCACACGATTTTACTCGCCGATCAACTGCTAACTTAGGGCTTTGAACGTAACCTGTTGGCTGTGTAAGTACGATACCCCTGCTGGCTGTTGGTCCATATCGCTGCGGCACGGAATATGGCTCAGACGGTGATCAAATACAAAGTCTCTACGCAAGGTATGGGAAATACTCTGTTATTTGGATTAAGCGAATACATCATCTTATAAGTAAGTGTTGGCCCCTCGGCATTCATTCAGGTTGACCCGCCACTTTACCGTTTTTCAATTTACAGCATTGAGGAGTTGACAGCGGGTTACAGTAAGTTGGTGCTCGCAATTCTAAGTCTATGATTCAGAATCCTAAAGCTAACTAGTTAAAAGCTATCTACATACATATTAAACGAAGCCGTGAACTTATTGGCTTTAGAAGAGTGGATGCTTTGGGCTGAAAATAACCGACCCAAGCACACAGCTCCTCCGAATAACGCATCGGAGCCTTCTAGCTTGGACAAAAAACGACTATTACACAAAGAAACATTGCGTCGTCTTGATATACCGTCTCAAGATGGTCTTCGAGCAACATGATCAAGCAGTTCGTGAAATATCACCTCACAACCCGGCGATGATGAGGATACACAACAAACGATTAGAGGACTCTCGAGATTTTTTATCTGATCCAGTATTCACATTTATTGTGATTGGGGTTCCCATTATTGCAATATTTCTCATCAGCTTGTGTATCTGGGGTATATATAGAACCAACAAGGCGCACGAGAGGATCGGTCGGGCTCAACACACTGAGATGGCTAGAGAAACACTTCCATATGCCAACGGAGACACACATAGTATGGATTCTACGACTCTCTTTAATTGAATATTATCTGTTTTTAGACCCTGCCTTATGTGCTTGAAAGATTTAATGTGATAAGAACAGGACCAAGCGTATGAAGAACAGGTATATTAGCGAGAGTCTTACGATATCAGAACAGCTTTTACGTATGAGTGCCAACTCATCTCCTGGTCATCTTTCTTATACATTAAAGTGGTTTAGTCCAGTAAAGTTCTATGTTCAATGATCCAGCACTAAATCTTTATCACGGTGTAAGTCAACGCTCTTGGCTGTCTTATACTACCTATACGAAAACCATGACCCTTCCTACCACAACTATAATTTCACAATCACATTATATATACTAACGACCTATCTGTGGAACAGTCTGGTAGTCTTTGTTATTTCCTCAAGTGAGGTGTTTAACCAAGTTCCACTGTCTGTTAGGCTTGGGGTGGATTTGTGGCCTGAGGCATCTAATGCCCCGGATTGACGATTCTAGCGCTAGACCTCCAAAAAAATGACCGTTGACTTCGAGATCACCATCATCAAACTCGACACCACGGCCACGGCGTCCCTCTTACGACGATGCCTCCTCGAATCTCCCCCTTTAGCACGCCGCTGTGCTGCAGAACAACCGGCAATGCTCCCGTATCGTCGCTGACCGCGTACCTCTCCGGCCTATCCCTCCAGACCCGCAATGCGTCTATCCTCAGCAGTCTTGCCAACACTCCCGGCGCTATTCATGTGAAGAAACGAGTTGGTCGTGGTCCTTCGTCCGGACACGGAAAGACATCTGGTCGTGGTCACAAGGGTCAGAAGCAGCATGGAAAGGTCAAGCCGTGGTTCCAGGGTGGCCAGACACCTTTGATCGTCAAGCATGGCCGAAAGGGTTTTAGCAATTTGTGAGACGCCTACGATTATCCCGGACAAAGAATTGAAAAGTTCGGGAGGGAGGAAAGTTCGATTGGCTAACTGATCCGCAGCCGAGCCCCTCAGATGTCAGAGGTCAACCTCGACCAAATCCAGGCCTGGATCGACCAAGGACGAATCGACCCCACGAAACAGATCACCCCGAAGGAATTGATCGAGAGCGGCATCCTCGGCACCATCAAAGACGGTGTCAAGGTCTTGTCTCGAGGCGCAGAGGCTCTCAAGCAGCCCATTGACGTGATGGTCTCTCGTGTTTCTTCCGGAGCCATTGCTGCTATTGAAGGTGCCGGCGGCAAGGTCATGACCCGATACTACACCAAGTTGGCCATAAAACGACTCTTGACTGGCGAGTCTGTCAACACGGATCAGCCCTTGCCTCAAGGTAAGGAGCACGTCGAGACTGTGCTGGCCGCAGCCCGCGAATCCCCCTTCCGATACCGGCTACCCGACCCAACCAGCCGTGAGGACATTGAGTACTATCGTGACCCCGCGCATCGAGGATACCTGAGCCACAAGCTTGCGCCAGGCGAGTCGCCCAGTTTGTACTTCAGAGTGCCTGGTGTACAGAAGATTAAGAGCGAGGTTAAGAAGGAGAAGGCGGCCACTGAGGAGACTCTTTTCTAGAGAATTAGGCCGGGCATGTTGAGGAATTGTATTATAATGACCGAGTATAGACACTTGGATGTGATAACAAGAAATGCACAATCAATTGAAATGAACCCATTCGACCTGAGATACTACAAATGGATGCATGCATTTAATTGAAACAGCCACAGTTGTGACAGTTTGTGGCGTCTCTAGAAACATCCCCCATGCCTGCATTAGGCAGGTACGTACCATGACGCTCCACAACAGCTCTCCGGGTTAAGGTGATGTCGCAGACCCAGGTCTTCTCCACTTGGGATGACTTCACCAACCTCCCGGTTGCCTCTCAATTCGCGTGTATTTCGTTGTTAGAGCTTCTATATCACTTGTTGGCCTCGTTTCAGCTCGTGCGTCCTCAAATTCGCTACGTTGCCGCTCCGGTATTGTGCGCCGAAGACGATTGAGCTGTATTGCCCGCTCACCGAGGCATCGATTACGAGTCCCCCATCTAGACGTCGGATCTACAATCGTTCTACGAATATCGCGAGTCGGCTGATCGACATCGACAGGACTGCTACGCGTCGCGAAGTAGCCCTACTTTAACTCCTCATAGTCACAATGTCCCTTTTTGGTTCGTCGCCGAGTGAGGGCAGCCCAGAGCCGGCCCCATCTAGTGGTCCAGCTCGTCGCGGCGGTGCTGGGCTCTTTGACGATGATTCCGCATCCAAGCCGTCTGGCAGCCTCTTTGCTGACGATGACGCCCCGCACGACTCACCCTGGGATATGCCCACGCCTCGTAAGAAGCAGAGCCGTGCCGACCTCATCCGAAACCTACTTCCCGGCAGCGATGTGCCCGATAGCTATATCGAGACCTTCGATACAGTGGTGCGTGAAGATGGCAGCGGAGGTCAGGTCACCTCTGGAGGTGTCGCAAAACTCTTTGCTACAGCCAGACTTGATGCCGATGCTCAAGCTCGTATTATGTCTTTGGTTGCTCCCGGAGCCGGGGATGTCATGCTAGGTCGAAATGAATTCAACGTCCTACTGGCCCTGGTAGGCCTGGCACAGGAAGGCGAGGTTATAGGCCTTGATGAGGTTGATGAGCGCCGAAAACGTAAGTAAACATATCCCTCGATTTTGCACTTCGCATTGCGAATTTTCCCCTCATGTAAATGACTTGTTTGCCAAGACCTATAAGCTGTCTTATCGTCTGGTCCATGCTGTCCCATGTCATATCTGTGCTGTCATCCCCGGTTGGTGGGGACACTACTCAGTTCAGCTAATAACTCATTTCATCACAGGCCTTCCGCAACCCAAGCTCGCAGGGCTCACTGCAGAGCCCGTCCTGCCTCCAGTTGCTGAACTTTCTGCAAAGCCTCCTCAAACACCTCCCAAAGATAATCCTCCTCAACAACAACAAACTCCGCCAGCGCAGCAGCAGCCTAAACAATTGCGACCAGCCATGGACGACCCTGAGGAAGATCCCTGGAACAGCCCGGATATGCACAAGACCCATGATCACGGTCCCTCCAAGTCCAACGGCGCCCAGCGCAACAACACGAACGGACATGCGAGCTTCAGCCAAACACCTCCGACAACAGTAATCGACGCTCCCCCTTTGACGCACATTGCATCACCTCAGGTCGCCTCTCCAAATAACCGCAGACAACCCAGCAGCAGTTCGGTAGCGACGCCAGGCGGATGGGGATACTTTGAAGGACACACTCCTGTCATAGGCGGCTTCGGAGAGTCGCCGTCTGGCCCCGTTGCCAATCCATTCGGTGCCGCTCCGGATGCAACACCCAACACACAACCTCCACCAGGTCTTCAACATCATGCGAGTAGTGGTAGAACCGGTCGCGGTGTTGAGGAAAATGTTGTCGTGGTTCTTATGCCAGAGAAGGAAGGCGTATTCATGTTCCAGCATCATAATTATGAAATCTCGAGCTTGAGACGCGGTAGCAAGGTCGTCCGCAGGTACAGCGACTTTGTCTGGTTGTTGGATTGTCTGCACAAGAGATACCCATTCCGTATCCTGCCGCTACTTCCGCCCAAGCGTGTAGGTGTAAATGGCAGTCATCTTTCAAATGATGGCGCTTTTATTGAGAAACGAAGAAGGGGTCTGTCGCGGTTCTTGAACGCTCTTGTTAGACATCCTATCCTGAGCCAAGAGCAACTTGTTGTTATGTTTTTGACCGTTCCCACGGTAAGTTAATCATGTCCCAGCGTATAAGCCTACTGCTGAAGCTAATATCAGCACCAGGAATTATCTGTGTGGCGCAAGCAGGCAACTATCTCAGTTCAAGATGAATTCACCGATCGAGCACTACCACCCGGCCTGGAGGATTCGTTGCCAGCTGAGCTGGAGGAGCTCTTCTCTCGAACACGCAACGGCGTCAAGCGCTCGGCTGAGCTTTACATCAATATTTGTAATATCATGGATCGTCTTGTCAAGCGAGCCGAGGGCGTGGCTGCAGACCATGCTCGCATTGCGCTCTCTTTGGCGTCTCTCACCGAAACATCCGAGGATACTTACGCGACAGACACCAATGAGGTTCCTCTACTCAACGATGGACTCATCGCCATGAGCAAGCACCTCAGGACGTGCCAGAGTTTGATGGAGGATGAGAGCCGTGGCTGGGATGAGGGTGTGCTCGAGGATCTGAAGCGCCAACGAGATGCTCTTGTGAGCGTACGAGAAATGTTTGAACGAAGGGAAAGATTGGATAAAGACAATATCCCTTATCTGGAGCGCAGGATTCAGACTAATGAAAGCAAGCTTGCCAGCTTGAGATCTAAGCCAGATGCCAAAGCTGGCGACATTGATCGGGTAGCGGAAAGCATCATCAAGGCAAGTCACTAGCTTCAATCAACTTCGATAAGCGTGCTAACAAAAAATAGGATAAGGAGTCAATTGTCCAGCAGCACAATCGATCCATCTTTGTCAAGGAGTGTATCCGCGACGAACTCGTCATCTTCCAAACTACTCAGTACTACGTCAGTCGATGGAACCAGGACTGGGCCGGCGAGCGAGTCAAGTATGCTGAGATGCTTGCTGACAACTGGAGACGGCTGCTGGATGAGCTCGACGGCATGCCTCTGGGTGACTAGAGTACGCTAAAGAGCCATGGCGGTTCATTCGTGACGGCGGATGATGAGCTTGAAGAAGAATGGTTTGACACGATGCACTGGAGAGAGGTTAGGTGGTAATTGGAAACACCTAAGGATATGAGGAAAGCGATGGCCGTGGTGCGTTTTGAATTTATCTATTTCGCTTTGAAAATGCGTTTCTGTTTCAGGGTTGAGAACGGGTGGCTATGCATGGGCTGGAAGAGGAGTGATAGTCGGAGGCTGAGAGAAGCATGTGGATGTATGCTCGATACCCTTCCTTCGTTTTAGTTTCGGATGCTTGTTCATAATAGAGACCCAAGACGCTATGTATATACGAGCCTCTGTTTACTGGATTACGTTATGATATTCTTGATTCGCAATAGGCAGGACGATAGAATGGTCTTGTCTAGCTTCTTGTGAATATTCTTATGTTATTTTATACCCTTTTACATCTCGTCATCTGCCTACCATTGGTCCGTCACAGCACCGTGAGAGGCATCTCCAACCAATTTGGCATACTTTGCCAACACACCTCTCTTGACCCTGGGTTCAGGGGCCTTCCACTCACTCCTCCGTCTCTCCATCTCCTCATCGGTGATATCTACGTCGATTCGATTGCGAATGGCGTCAATCGTCATCATATCTCCGTCCTTGACTAGAGCAATAGGACCTCCAACCATAGCTTCGGGCACGACGTGGCCCACGATGAAGCCGTGAGAAGCTCCACTGTATCGTCCGTCTGTGACGAGGGCCAGGTTCGAGAGACCGGCACCCATAATGGCTGCAGAAGCCTTGAGCTGTTCAGGCATGCCGGGGCCACCCTTGGGGCCTTCATATCGAACAACGATAACCAAGTTACCGTCGGACTGCTTGATCTCGCTGTTTGCCAGGGAGGCGTTAAGCTCCTTTTCAGTGTTGAATACGCGGGCCTTGCCGGTGAATGTGAGACCCTCCTTGCCGGTGATTTTGGCCACGGCACCGCCAGGAGCAAAGTTGCCCTTCAAGATGCGAATGTGACCGGACTCTTTGATGGGGTTCTCAAGAGGACGGATGATGTCCTGACCGGGGTCCAGGCTAGGCCAGTCTTCAACGTTCTCGGCAAGGGTCTTGCCAGTGACGGTCATGATGCTACCGTCTAGAAGACCGCGAGCGACAAGCATCTTAATCACTGAAGGGGTTCCGCCGACCTTGTAAAGGTCCTCCATGTAGTACTTTCCACTAGGAGCAAGATCGGCGAGGAAAGGAGTGCGGTCACTGGTACGCTGGATATCGTCGATAGTAAGGGGCACATCGGCAGTGTTGGCCATGGCCAAGAAGTGAAGAACGCCGTTTGTTGAACCACCCAGAATCATGGTCAGAACAAGAGCGTTCTCAAAAGCAGCTCGGGTCATGATATCACGGGGACGAAGGTCCTTCTCCATAGTAGTTCGGATAACTTGAGCAGCACGCTCACATTCGCGGCGCTTCTCGGGAGACTCGGCGGGGTATGACGAGGAACCAGGCAGCGTAAGACCCATGGCCTCGATGGCAGTGGCCATAGTGTTCGCTGTGTACATACCACCACAGGCTCCAGCACCGGGACAAGCATGCTTCTCAATGTCTGTCAAGACATCACCGCTCTCACGACCAGGCTCGCCAGGGTTGGTCTTTGCGTGGAGACGGCCGTAAGTGAAAGCTCCCGAGGCCTCGTAACAGGTGCTGATGTTGATGGTGTTCTCTAAAAGGTTCGAGTGACCCTTACGGATGGTACCGCCGTAGATCATGATAAAGGGGCGGTTGTGACGAGCAGCGGCAATGACGGTACCGGGCATGTTTTTGTCACAGCCAGGGATAGAGATGTTGGCGTCATGGTGCTGGGCGCAAGTGACGGACTCAATGGAATCAGCAATGATTTCTCGGCTCTGGAGAGAGAAGCGCATGCCTGAATGGCGTGTCAGCTATTTATGATACTGCGTGAGAAACTCACTCACCTTCGCCTCCCATAGTGATAGCGTCAGATACACCAATGGTGTTGAATTGCCATCCGATCATGCCTTCCTTCTCGATGGAGTTCTTGACAATTTGGCCAAGATCCAGGACTGTCTGTGTGTGAGTACATATTTCCCCACATTCATGTTTGATTATCACTCACGATGAGTACTACACAACTTGTTAGTGTCTAGTCCGATGAGTATACAGCTTCAAAACTCACTTGCAAGGGTTGCCTTGCCACCAGACGGTAGCAACACCAACCTGAGGTGCATTCTTCATCTTGTCCTCGTTTGGGACACCGGCTCCGTAGAGCATAGCCTAAAAGTCGTGTAATGTCAGTGAGGCGTTGGTGGGTAGCGGCGAGTTGATTGCAACATACCTGAGCTCCGGGATAGTCATGCTCACGGGTGATCTTTGTTGACCAGCGGTTGAGAGGGCCTCCAGGAGGCAGACAGGGAAAGGGAATGTACTCGCTGGACTGCTTAGGGTCATGGACGGGGATATTTGAAGCTTGTTTGTCCGCCATGATGATGATTCTTGCTGGAGTTGAATCTCCAATCTAGAGTTGAAGTATGGAGCAGTCTTTTGTAGATGAAAAGGTAGATAGAATCAGGTTTGTGATTCAAGAAAACTGATGTTGCTTTTGCTAACTCCTGATGACGGCAATTAGTATTGGAAGGTAACAATGACAGATGGCGATGTCGGAGAGGGAAAGAAGGGGGCAGGTGAGTTATAAGAAACAGAGGCAGGAGCAACACAGGCAAGAGCTGCCAAGAATTAACCCCACGGGCACTTACCTCGTCACAAAAGATGAGATTGATCCTGGACAAAAGAGGGTGAGAGTGAGCCTGGAGCCTGACAATCGAGGATTGGGGTATTTTGGCTTTTGGTTTTTGGACCAAAGACAAGCGTTGGATTAGACAAGAATTGTGGTGCGAGGTCTGCCTTGCCTTGTCTGCCGAAGAGCGGAGAAAGCTGTTTTAGCGATGGCGATGGCGATGGTACTCCAATGCAATGTAAGCGGAATGTCCTGTAAGAATGTCCTGTAGCGTGCGGAGTTGCAAGTGATGTTTACTCCTCTCTTGTCTCTTTAGCTTTGTTGATCAATTGTTGTTAGTGTCCAACTTGAGTTTCTGGTTTTAAGTGAGAAGGGAACTGGACAGAAAATCGGAAGATATAGAGATGGGGTGATGCAAGTGATGGTAAATACATCAGCGAGCTTCCCAAGTAAAGACAGCTTCTAAAATAATTAGAAATAAATACTAGATAAGAAGCAATTCTAAAATCAACCCTAGCAAAGCTAACGACTAAAAAAGGCCGTCGAGTCAAGTCCCATTGACTCTTCCCGGACCGAGCAACTCGGCAATAGCATCATCTCACCCTCGACCCTTTATTTCTCTTCTTCAACCCCTCATCTTGGTCTTGAACCTGATCATGATATGTCCACTTCCCGATTGTTTTAGTGAGAAGATGAAGATGGGGATGCAACTAAAACCCCGCACATTCAAGCTTCGTCGAATACCAGCCGTCGGTTTAGCAATTACGGATCCATCCTTCGATAGCTCACAAGTTGACACTAGCCAACCAACCATTAGCGAGGCTTCGTTCTTTTACTGACGAGTCTCGTCCATCAAGGTACGAAAGCACAAGGGTCGAACTTTCAATTGGATCCTCTTAGAAAAACTGTCGAGTTTTAACGATGTTCTTCACGATGTCTTCGCCATGTCGTCTCGCAACGTGGGGTAGAGACTCAAGTGAAGCACACACGGTTAAAAGGCAGTGTCTAATAACAACAAATTCGGCTATTTACAGCCTACTCCACAGCCCATTGTTCCTGTTCCATTCGCGATGGATCATTTTCTACCGAACGGAACCCCTCCGCGTGACCCTCCGCCGGCCCCGAACCTCGGATCGGATACGGGGAAAGATACCGAACTCGGTTGTCATCGACCCGAGAGCGAAATTTGACATGTTTCGTTCTGCTCCATGTCTCACGTATAACTACCAAGACAATATCCTTAATCACAATGTTATACATACGCAAATAAATGGATACACTCGGTGGGTAGTTCGAGATACCTGATACGCATAGGAAAGAACTCGCCATCCATGTATAGCGCTGCGACCACCGTAAGCAAACGAAACAAATGCATAGCACTCTAACATTTCATCTCATGTCTCATGCAAGTCATGGACTAAAAGGTACACGCTCCAAAGCTTGCTGTGGCTCAGCTACACACGGCCGTCATTGTGAAACAAAAGACTTGGAAACGCATTGAAACGCAGCACAAAAAAGACAATTACGCTGTCGTACACCTCTACTACGTACAATACATCAATCTGTAAAACTGGATCATCAAGGCCCATTACAATTCGGGCTTTTGCTGCGAAATGATCTTCATTCATACCTTGCACAGACGCCATTCGGAGCTATGACCGCCTCAAGTAGCCTCAAACATTTATCCCATCCCTTCTCCTCCACTCAACCTCTGCCGATCCAGTTTCACCCTAGAGTACACCTTACCACGTCACATTGCACTACACATTTCGAAACAATAAAGCAGTTTTTTAAGGTGAAGAAGATTATCAATTGATACCTGCCAGCTTTCACCACTGGCAGGGTGTATCCAATACCGGTATCCTCCTCCACACAAGTTCCCATTCCCCTCAGTAATCCAGGGCCGAGCGCTTTGAGCTTTGGCTCTTTTCTTTTCATCACCGTAATTTCATCAGTCCTTAATACGAAACAATGGACTGTACAAGTAAGGAAAATTTGCCCGGGAAAGGCAAGCCAAAAGACAACGGGTAGGAACAAAAAAAAATAAAAACAAAAAAACGTGGAATCCAAAATTGAAACATAATAAAAATCCCAAGACTCTTTGCCCGCTCCATCGGGCTAGTCTGTACCTCAAGCATAAGACTAAAAGGGGTGTATAGTATAGTAGTCTCCTCCTTCTGCGACAGTTGCTCTTCATGTCGTGTAGCAAATGCCGTGCATCTACCTCCTTTTTTTCTTCCACCTCATGGGATTGTGAATCCCACCCACTAAACAATACTTGGTTCCTTGAACCGTAGAGTGAGAACGATATACGCGCGAATTGAAGAGAATGAAAGCGATGTACTTCGTGAAAACGAGTGGGGGCGCAAGTAAAATGCCCAAGTTTGGCAGATATGCCGTGTGTGTGCGTACCTCCTACAGAATGTAGGAGAGCGACGATGCCGTGAGTGAAACGAATTGCGAAAAACAAGAGGCGTATGGTACACTGGGGCGAGGCCACGTTGTGGTCTCACCCCGTCCTCATTCCTAATTACCTCGCCCCAGGATGAGGATCAAAACAGGACTGCCCAACGAGTCCACGTTTAGTGAGCGGTTTGCATCATACCAAAACGCTCTTCTTCCAGCCGTCTCACGATATCCCGATCGCGAGCGGTTCGTGGGTCAGCATCAATACCAAGGATTGAAGAGATCCGTGTCTTGTCCTGTCCCTTGTGGTAGCTCTGGCTGTGCGTATCCTTTTCAGCCTGGCCTGGACTGGAGATGGGAGTGATGGGTGTCAAAGAAGAGGGACTACAGCAAGTGCCCGTCTTCCAAGCCTGCTCGAGAACAGTGGGAGATGCTGAAGGACCATACTCATTGGCGATGGTTGTCCAGAAAGAGGCGCGGTGAGTAGAGTAGATGGAGTGAAGGCGTGAAAGATCCACATGTGAGGCGTTGTGGGCGGGAGGAGAAGGCACAGGTGCAGGGTCAACTGAGCAGTCAAGACGCAGCGGTGGTGTTGTTCGCTGATGCGAAGCTGCTCGGTGGAAAGCAGGAGGCATCTGAACAGACACATCGGCGGACGTGCTATATGAGTGGTTGGTTACAGGAGGCGGGAGAGACATGCGAGATGGCTTTGGGAGGATAGATGGTAGTCGGGCCACATCGCTGGGTCCAACAATGCTGGGAAGTTGAATGTGACTGGCATTGTTGCTCATGTTGCAGGGAGGAGGGCTGTAGCTTCGTACACTTGCACCGGGCGAGACTGAGCGCGAGACAGTCTCGCGTGCCGGGCTGGGGATGTTGATGAGGTGAGTGTGGGTGTGCTCCATAGAGGCACCTGATGAGACGGAAGCAGCACGCTTGTTGCGTCGGTTGCTGCCATGTGAGAGTTGATGGTAGTGAAGACGGCAGGCCAACTCTGTCTTCTTGAGGTGGGCTGCGATGTACTTATATGGCATCTTCTGGAGCCGAGTTTGGATGAGATATGACTCCTGAAGTTGATGTTAGTGATGTGATCAAGTATTATTGACTAGTCGTTTTGACTCACCTCCTCATCACTCCAAGCACGTCCTCCGCCAGTCGACGAAGCCTTGCGGCTTTTTGTGATGCCGTAATCGTGACGGTCCATGGAATCCCGAGCTGGGATATAAGGCGCAGAGACCTGAGCCATTTGGTGTGCAGGCATGCCTGATGTCATTGTTTGGCTATTCATGAGTACTTTCTCGAAATTCCGCAATGAGATATCGTAAAGGTGAAAAGTGAAGTTGCTGAAAAGAATGGTCGTTACGTTGATGAGTCGAAAGTCGTCGTAGAAGCTGATCTTGTAGAAAGGTCAAGCTGAGTGAAGTCGAAATGATCGATATCGTGTGAATGGTACCGGATGTGCTGTTTATACCAGCGAGTAGAGTTAAACTCGAAAATACAGACACCGGATTTAGAAAAACCCAAGAATTGAAACTGTTTCTGGTAGAAAGAAACAGTGGAGGATATTGAATCCTAAGAAAGTGGTTTCGAAAGTATCGAGTTGGTTGTGTATAAGGTGATCAAAGGAGTGTCAGCAGCCAAACCAGTTGGTCCAAGAGAATACTGTAAAAGTAATGAGTGTTGTTGGAGCTAGCTGCGTTGAAGTGAAGTGGAAGAAGTGAAGACAATGACAAGACGCAACAGCGTTTCTTGCAATGCAGAAAGAAGAAAACGAAAAGAAAAGATGAGGGTTTGAGGATGTTGATCCAAGTGAAGAGGAAAGAGGAAAAGAAGTAGTTTAGAAGAGGAGGGGAAAGTGGTGTAGTAATAAGTTGACTTGCAGTTGGTTCATCGATTTCATCCCAGCAGCAGACAATTCAATTTACAGCGGGATGCAGGCTCAAACTCAGTAGAGTAAGGTACGGATACAGTACAGTACGGGGCAGATTGCAACGGCCACGACGGTGGTGATGGTTCGGGCCATGCATGGATGGGGGGGCAGACAGGGGACAAGGGCCCCAAGTTACAGGGGTGATAGCCCCCGGTCACATCTAAACAGGAACGGAACGGGGGGGAGAAGGGCGTTCCAGGCCTTACGACGACACCAGGGCCTGTGGCTTGGCTGTTTGTGAATGTTGCAACAGGAACAAAACATACATCGTACACGGAACGAGTAATGGAGATGATTCATCTCACAGTTGACGTCTGGGACTCAAAACAAATCCTACTCCAGACTTGATTGAGGCTCTAAACGGCCCCCTAGGTCCCCAGAGGGCCGGAGCTACTGTAAACTAACCTTATCTTGGGCTGGGCGCCAGACGAGACTTACAGTGAGACACCAACTTCCCGGGGGTTTGGAGAAACAATATTAACAATGATATTACAAGAAACGCCACCGATGACAGAAACTCGAAACTCGTCTCCTTGGAGCAAATCTATGTATGTACGGATACAGATCGAAAGTTGTGAACAAGTCAACTCAGCTTTTTCTTTACTAAACGGGAATATGGAGCGAGCCACCGCAAAGCACGTCCGCCACATCAGAGGAAGCGTGGAAGATGGACCCGACATTCCATGACAGGGACAGGCGAGCCTCAAAAACGATCACCCACATACGAACTACGTACGTACATGGCCATGCTCAGATGCTGCAGAGTGCAGACATACACACAAAGTGCTGAGAGATCTTCCGCCTTGTCAACTCGACTCACCCATGCCTGGTAAAACGGTCACCACCGCACGTAGCGTCTCCCGAGTTGCTAAAGAAGGGATCTAAACATCCATTGACACCCCCGGCTCGTCACTCTACACACTTGGTACCACGGATATTGAAGGGCCTGTGCGAGTTTTATATACATCACCTTGCTTGGCATCCCATCTCTGATGGCGAATCGGTAAACCGTTAGACACAGATATGTCCGAGGTTCGATGTTCCTCTTGTGGGTTTCGGCCTCGTAATCATTCGCATTTTCCCCAAGTGAGGTACTGAATCCCGTTACTGTTCTTGAATGTTCGTATTACCAACATCGTTTTCTTGTTCCTGTTCCTGATTTTCTGTTCCTGGCAGCTGCCTCTTTGTTGGACGGCGGGGTCTTGTTGCGTTACATCAACCTCAGCTTCAGGTGCGCTGCGCGCAATAGTACCTTCATTAGCTACTTGGCCAGCCCAGCCTTGTCCGACTCTTGCAGGTAAGGTAAGGTACAGCACAACACTCTCTCCCGCAGTCCCGTCAAACCTGCCCTGATCTTGGCTGCATACTGGCACTGGCACTGGCACTTGCACTGACACCCCTGGTGAATAGCAAGGGGTCATATATTGCTTCATAATTGGACAGTCCCTGATTTCTTATTTGCATCCTCGTGGCTTTATCCCCAACCCTGTCGCCTGTTTCCTCCATCTGGACTAGGAGTTACTTTTGTGCTAAGACCTAAGAAACGATCCTGGGTAGACGTCCATCCATCGCGCTGTGCCCATGATCTTCTGGAGGGCCGTGATTAGGTCCCAGGCTGTTGGCTGCGGACTAGCACTAACTAACAAGTTAGATGGAACACAATGAGCCTATCTGGCCCGGGCGTAAGCAAGTAAATGTAAACGTAAAAGTAAGCACCCACAATCCCTCGGGTTCGCTTCGTCGGTAACATAGGTACCGTTAGTGTAATTGCATGATTTGACTGTGTAAACGGCCAAGGCCCAACTCCAAGAACCTCAATGTTTTGTTTAACAAGGGCACGGGTTTCGTTCTATCGAAACAGTTTTATTCGTTTACCATTTTATCCGGCGCTGCTCTGTCCTGTAGCTGCTCTATCCTGTCCTGTCCTGTACTGCAGCTTAACGTATACGTACTCGTGCATCTCTGTACCGTCGGCTGGCACGGTGTTTGGCGGATGCGGATGCAGATGCGGATGTCATCTAGGCGGGAACCCTGTCGCCTATCGTTTTGTGATAGGTGGGTGCAAGATATGCCGTCCGTTTAGACGATGCGCACATGCCATCAACGCCTCGATTTATAAATTTGCGGGACGTCAAGCGCCTGTCTAATTTCAATGTGCAGTGGCTTGTTTGCACCTTTATTAAATAGACTTTGTTTTTCGTGAGGATCATCACTGCCTAGTATTTTCATCCACGATTCTATGTGATCATATACTCATCGTATAACACATGTCAGATTTGGCCCTATTACCCCAAACTCTCACATATCTTCACCAACAAACTTACAACACACATCATGTTTCCTGACCCATGGCCCGTCAGTTTCGGTTCCAACCAGCAAAGCCAACTAATCTCGCCGCTTCCTTAGCTGCCGCCGTGCCCCAGGGTTCAGGGATTCCCCCTTGAAACCCGCTAACGCACTGGCGTAATTTCATCTCAGTATCAGTGGAGGGATTAGCCAAAAGAGACAGACATTTGCGAACGCTATGGGGCTCCGTGCTGATTGGGCGGCTTATTAACCTCAAAGAGAGCGGTTTCGACACAATGTTTTTACCTACTCCGTCCAACAACCTCTCAACTACTTCCATTTGTGGCTTCACCCTCGTATAAGCCCCAAGTAGTAAGGAGGAGTCCATTATGATAGTTGACCAGGACAGGCTGTGCAAGGCTCCGGCTGAGCTGAGTTTGCGGCGCAGACGGAAACATTTTTCTGGCCTCCCCAGTTACAGTTACGAGGAGTAAACACGGCCAAACGAGAAACAGGATGGATACAGATGCTTCGATCCTGCCTTACTGAACGTTCATGTTCCCACTGAGTCTGAACGATTTATCTGCACCGGAATCTATCCAGCTATTCTTAGAGCCCTGGTCAGCCCCGACTAACACCATGGTATGGGAAGATGATCACCAGGTCTGGCGGTGAACCGGACTCTATAGCGAGGTGTTGCCGTAGTCGATCGTCCCTTGTCAAAGATCTTTCTCGTCTTTTCAGTACATGCATATGCAGACAGCTCTGATGGAAACTGTGCACTAGTGTTTGCGGCGCAAGGGGTGGAAGACTCTCTCGTCTCTATGTAACGCAAAAAGCAAACCTCTGAATGCCTTCAGATCCTGATGCAGATGTCTTACAGGGCAGCGTCTAGAGAAACAGTTTCTATAGCCCAGGTCGAAACATTACCGAAAACCGGGACATGCTCTGCCGACTTGACAGGAGGTCCCATGACGCCGGATGGTCGTGGTTCCTGTGTGAGGTTCGAAGCAGCGATCAAACATTTTTGATCTGAAACTCCAAGATCTTGGGGTTTCCCATATATGTTTGAGATGCATTCAGTTTCGATAATTTCTCTCTATAATGCTTTGCATGATATACCACCTACCACATAATCATATCTTTGTTCTTTTTAACTAATACCCATGGTTCAATGCGCTAAGCATGGTGTCAAATGTTTTGCCCAGTCGCATCGTTTTACCATGACAGAGTTACCTCGGCATCGTTTCAGGAGTCTGTGCGGTTTAGCTGGCCCAAGCTGGAGTTGTCGGGATCAGGGCGGCCCTGGAGCCCTGAAAATTCTGTTCTGGAACATTGCCGTTCGCCGGTCTGCAAGGGCGGGGATGCAGCTATCGTGAGTTTGTACTCCGTAAAAGGCGGACCATCGAGAGTTTTTTTGCTGGCGGGCGGCACATGATATGTTCTATATTAGTACGCGTAGGCGACCTAACGGCAACAGGGTTCCGTCACGAAGATCATCTCCTTCTTGTTCGACTTTCATTAATTTTAGCCCCGATAGTTCAAAGTCTCCTCAAACCCATATTAAACAGATATTTAAGCCTTATGCGTATATCTTTATTGCCAGATAATCGAGTCATCCCGTGTTGTAGGAAGTTTACATTAAGCATTATGGTGTTTGTTACCGATACCACATCATGACCCTGCAGGGCTGCTGTTTCAATATTCACCGTTATAAGGTTGTGGTAGCTTGAAACGTGACCGTAATGTTTGAGATTCCCATCATCTAGTTCAAGATTTCTTACCCATTGCTGCGTAAGCAAGGGTCGTATCGCTTGGCCCTACGGCTCCAAAGACGTCCGAATATTTTCAAGCTGCTCTTGCAACCGGGGTGGTTTCATCAGAGGTCTATTGGGTCAAGACCCATTGAGCGGAGGTTTCGAAACTTGTGGTATGTTGTAAACGGATAAAGCACCGATGTGGCTTTGTTGTCAAGGTTCTTCTTGGGTATCGATGAGCAGAAAGAGGAGCTGCTCACCGCAAGAGCTTGGTTTGTAAGTGGCAATTGCAATTTTGAAATCTGATGCTCTGGGATTACGGAATCTATTTCCCCGACATTATAAGGCTTGTGGAGAGAGTTTTTTTTTTATGTTTCGTTCCTATCGGGAGAGTGCCCCGTGCTTTTGTGCTTATTGACATGGAACTATCAGACCATGTGGATGACAAGCGTGTTTCGAAGCGGGGATCGGCAATGCAGACACAGTTGAAGATGGTGGAGGGGGACTCGATGGAGTTTTAATGCTGGGGCCGGATCGCCATGTACAAGACTCAAATTTGGTTACAGTCCCGACTTGATCTGGGTTTTCCGCTGCGTTCCTTTTGGTTGGGTTTTAATTTACCGTTCGCCACTCCACGGGAGTTTAGGGTTTGTGGGATTTCATCTGATCCTTAAGTTAGATCTAATCTTAGTGTGAATCTGTCAGTTTGTCTAGTTTGTCAGTTGTCTACAGTTCCCGAGTCATTATCTTGGTTACCCTACACAGCGGATTAAAGTTTGTCTTTTTTTTTGTAGTTGCCCACGGGCGTATATCAGTAGTTTTCATATGTATATATTTCATATACTTGAGGTTCTGACTGAAGTTACTAAAGACTGTTTGTTCCTATGCTATGTTGTTGCTGAAGTCGTGATTGTTGATTGCGTAAAAGCATGTGTGAAAGTGGTGGTTAACCCCACGAGAAGTGGGATAAACCAACTGGTCAAAATAAACATGCCAAAAGCTTCATATCTCGTCTACAGAACATGCCAATACCCATATCAGATCATCCCAAGACACTCGCCACCCGTACGAGAAACTGAAGATCCGAGTCCGGATCCGACGAGGGAGGGACTTGAGAGGTACACAGATTCAATGTCACGATCTTAGCTCGAGACGCGACCAGATTGCCGGGTGTACCCCATTGTGTACAGTACTTGGTGTGGAGAATCGGGGGCAGATCCATCACTGTGAGCGATGCGGCTCTTGAGGCCAGCCATCCTGAAATGGCACGTACCGCAAGACAAGGTACGTAGGGTAAAAGGGACGGCGTCAACACTACAAAAAACGTGTCATTAAAAAACACGCGCTTACTTTTTTAGACCTCCCGTCACGGTCGTTGGAGATTGCTGTTGTGGAAGAGAGCCTTTTCTTAGGTAGAGTGGGGATGACGTATTGTCATTCGCCAGCAAGTGAAAAGTGACAAGGTGCTGATCAGACCAACAACCGTTATGACTGTAAAAGCCGACGATGGCCTGTTAGGGACACAATTATGAGAAACTCATGGTTGAGAAGGGCTGTCATAGCAAAGGCTATTAATATTACGCGATATCATACAACAGCGCGCAGCTAGTCGAATGTTGGCCTTTTCATATGTTCTCCTGTTGATTGATTGAAATTACACTCGGATACGGATGCAAACATTTTCAATATAAAATTACAGTGACGTGGATGTTATCTGAGTGATTGAGACGGTGATGCTGTATGACTTGTTCATCTGTTCAACCATTCAATCGATATAGATTATAATGGATGATACCAAGGTAATCAGCTCCAACTGGTGAGGATATTGAACATCATGATGCTCCGTATTGAGGGGTAATTCGCAGGTCACTGATCAACGACATCAATTGAATGCCTGATACTCTGTCAAACTTGGATGCCACTGACTGAGGCTGAGCCGTGGATGGCTTGGCAACCATCATCACAACCAAACAAAAGCGAGCTTTGCGTTAGCGGGGTGGAGCATCAGAGCACGTACCTCTCAGTACTTGTTTACCCGATGTTTCCTGCTGAAAGTGATCCCATGCTCAAGCACAACCGCACTGTAAGTCAGCACCAAGCTTTGACGGGACTCTACAGTGTGAAAGCTACACCTGCAGTGAGCAGCTCGCGCCTCGGACGGACAGCAGCCCCGCTTCTGGGGGACCAAGGATCGGTAGCTTTCTGTCGCGCGTGCCCATCTCGTCTCGCCCATTCCATTCTCCCCTTTCCACCAAAAAAAAAGGGTAACCCACGACCACCTTTCCCCTCCCAGGTCCCAGCTACTTCCCAGGTCCTGCTCGAGTTACTTTGTCTCGAGGTACCGTCCATCGTCGCTCCCCCAGACCTCTCTCTTGTCAATCCACCTTCTCCCTCTCTCCATCTGACACTGGCAGAACGTATTGAGGTATTGATTGTACATCATCTTACAAGGCATTGGATCCATCCCAGACCAACCCAAACCAAACTTCACTATCGATCTACCTTTTAGCTGTGGATCCACCGCATCTGCTTCTTTGTCGAACTACGATTGCGACTGCGACTACGTCCTGACAGACCAAAACCCTTCATCCGCACTGCAACTTGTGTCGTCACCGTCGCTCTCGAACAAGACGCGCATTTGCATGTTCCCCTGCGGACCTCTTGACAGCTCAAGTAAGTGTTTCAATTTATACTTTATCTTCATATCCGTTACAAGTCTCCCCGTTTGGTCTTGTTTGCAATTCCACCGCACCCTTTTCTCCCCTATATGACTCTTTATTTGCACATGTTTTTGGGTGCGCGTTCTGTATCTTCCGTCGTTGCCGAGTCGAGATACGGCAAGTGAGCTTTCAATGGGGCATTGTCCCAATCGTTCACTCTTCCATCCACTCGATTCCCCAAGCTATCGCATTCCACCTTCATCACCTTGTAACGACCACAGTCATACCTTTCCAATTACTACGTGCCTTTTTCTTATACATTGTTCTCGTGCCTTATTGCACATACACGTTACTCGGGTAGCCTTTGACTGGCTTCCAATTGCGTTTGCATTTTACCTTGTTATCAGCCCTACCCAAAACCTTTTGCTCTCAAGCTTTTGCGCTCGTCACCAACCACCCTAAAAAGAAATGGGGCGCTTCCTGATGTGCCTATTCACCATGGCTTTACGGCACACGCGAAAGCAGCACGGCATTTGACTGTGCGCCCGTGAAGTTGCCCACCAATGTATATGCTATTAATCATTCAAATCCAAACAAAAAATTACTTCACCATTCTGCTGGCTCTCACCACTTAACACTTACACACGATACTAACCATCACACAAAGGTTCAGCTTCTGACAAAAAAGACGAGACACCAGTACTCAACTTGTACTTGCGTGGAGATAAAAGACATCGCCCACAACATCCAATCAGTGCCCGAGTTGTTGTTTCCCCTACGCCCTAGCTCCCTTCTCAGCAAAGAACTTGTTGGATACTTGCAGATACACTCACAAACCTCGTGTCTACCTGTCTGCATTTTTGGTGTCAAATACCTGTACGGTTGCTGTCTAACCCTTTGGTACTCGACAACTAGTCTGTCACCGAACACTCGAATCCTTTGCCCGTAAGTACAAACAGGTTCTTCTCCATCTGTTCACCTTATTACTTGCCCTTGAGTGCCCGTGCTTCAAGTTTGGAGAGCTCTTCGCGCGTCATGCCCCGTCGCGTCTTGATGTGCGCCGGTGTTTATGAGCTACCACTACATCGCAACCTGAGCAGCGCAGTAGACAAAGATGCTTCGGTATCCTACGCGATCTGAACAAGACACGAGTGATCGTCATTGTGATCCTCACGGTATTGCGATGTCGATAATTACGGCTCAGTTCAGTCCACACCCTGGTCGCGTCACTCCCAGCTTGCGCGTGCTGCAGACCCACGTTAGCAGGCTCACCAGTTAGTGCCATGATACGTCTGGTTGTATTGCAGATACATTCGCGTCAGAGTCTCACGACTTCAACATGATGTTCCCGAGCTATTGCCAATTATTCTTTGAACCCAAGCGCTAACCTTGGTATCTCGTTAGAACATGCAGCAGTGGCAAGTCGGGCCTGTCCCGGAGTATGTGTACACTAACAATACTCCTCATCAGCCAAATGAGATGCAGTAAGTTATTTTTTCCATTTTATTAGCACTTTATCCTCTCCAAGATACTTAGTATTCTTCGGTCTGCTACATATGGGCTGCTACATATGGGCTTTTTTCTTCTGTCCGGTGTTGCCTGATCAGTTTTGGTTGGCGTGGCACTTGTCGGTACATTTCATCGTTGCCTCACGACCGGTTTCCGTTACCTACAATTCTTAACCGTCAACCACAAAGATACACGGACTACTCGCTCACATGAAAGTGATGCGGATGACTGTAGATTATGTTCTTATTGATCACCATACCTAGTCATGTTGGAGTAATGTTCTACAATGAGAGGCAACACTGCTAACCAGCGTGCCTCCACAGCAACCCTCACCAATACCAGAACGAGATGGCGCGTCGCGATGATAGGATTGGGTTCGCATACGGCGCTCCTCAGCCTAATATGACACCGCAGCAACAGCAACAACAACAGCAGCAGCAACAACAGCAGCAACAACATCACCCGGCGCCTGTTCAACCTCCCATGAACATCCCCCAACAGACTCCAAATGGCCCTGCACCGCCTCAGCAAACACCTACACCTAACCCTGCTCCGGGTGGTCGGCAGCGAAAGCGACCAGCACCTGCCGCCGCTCCACCACCCGCTGCGGCAGCTCCCCCTGCCCCTATCACTCCCTCGCAGGTTCAGCCGCCTGTGACAGCCCCTCCCGCTCCTCAGGCAATTCCTCAGCCTCCGCCTCAAGGCCCGACTGATGATGCGAATGCCGCAACAATCGTGCCCCCACCAGCCAAGAAAAGCCGGACCAACACCCCTTGGACACCGCAAGAAGAGTTGCGCCTGAAGCAGATGCGAGATTCTGGCAACAGTTGGGCAGAGATTGCCAAAGTAAGAGCCATAGTGTATGAACGAAGCTTGTCTTGTGTGCTAATTATGAATTGAAGACTTTTCCTACACGAACGGAAGGATCTGTCAAGAAGCATTGGTACAAGGTATGCTTGGCACGCGGATCCATGTGTGTATATTTCAGAAAGCTAATTGCAGTTAGGATATGCACTATGCCGAGTTTGCTGAGGACGAGGTAACCACAGTCCGCCCTGTCCATTGAGCAACCAAGCTGACCTCCCCCTTATCAGAGTCAAGCGTTGTTGAACGCCATCAAGGAGTACGAGAACAACAAGTGGAAGGTGATTGGGCAGAAGGTCGGCAAGCCTGCCAAGGTACGAATAGCCATTGTCAGAACTCGCAGGATGTATGTGCCTTACTAACGATTGGCGTAGGCTTGTGAACAGTATGCCAAGGAACATTTCCCAGGTATGGCCACAAAGCTCCGTTTTTGACATACGAAAGCCAAGGACGTCGCCGAAACTGACCTGGATAGATCTGTTTCCCAACTCCAAGGGACGATAGGTTAAGCGATTGCGGCGCAAAGTCAAAACTGACCTAAGAGGTTCGACAGACAGCCACAAACCCAGCGAAGCAAATTTTGGATAGGGTCTTTCCCTTGGACAATGGTTGCTTGTGGGTAAAGATCAAAATCCCAAAGAAATTTGAGAGATTATAGCGGTGGCGCATCCCATGTGGGACTATTAATGCTTGCTTAGTGTAAGATTCTTTTTCAACCTTTATTTATTTATGAGACCTGGCGAACACCTTTATTATCACTCTTTCGGATCGGGTACGGAACGGATTGGGCCTTGGCGTGGGAATGCGCAAAAAAGGAGGGTAGACTGGATGCAGAACTACAGACGAACCTGCCAAGTGGTTTGCAGGAAGCAAGTGGTATGAAAGATGTTGGATAGGTGAAGGAAGCGGTTTTCAGTGTAATGCAGGAGAGGAAGCCGTTTCGAGACGGGGCGAGGTGGACAACGAGTACTTTCTAGTTGTTTTTCTTTATCCTTTTCTTTCTCGTTTCTGGACCCGGAAGGATGGAACATGGAACTGTTTGGTTAGGATCGGTTATTTATACCCCAATGCCTGGAGTTGAATGCCTGCGCACACAAAAACAACGGTTTCTTTGAGTGATGGTGGTATGATCAAAATATGCGCCGAAAAGGTAAATTGTACTACAAGTCTGACGTTTGTGATGGTTATTCAACTTTGTCTGGTAGTTTGGTGGTTATAAGAACGACCATTCAACAAGGTACTGTACAGTACGCGAGTTGAGTGTCACTCAGCCAGTGAGTGGCGTTTGACAGGCTTGTAGACTTGACCAGGATTCGTGGCATGTCTTCCCCTTGTTGGGGTGGGTGCCAGGGTGTCAGAGAGACAGCTACGGCTAACGTTATCTGTCGAGTGTATGTGTGGCGTAGAGAAGTGTTGTGCGACCGCCGACCAAGGATACATGATGGCGTTGGAAGGATTTTGGAACGCCATCGAACATTTAATCGGTTGCGCTGTTACTTCGTACTTCATAGGTACTTAAGTAGTTTGCATTTATATGAGTACCTTACAGTAAGTAGCCCACGGAGTACCCAGTACCGAGTACATGCTCACAAGATAGGAAAACTGGACCGGAATGAAGGATGAAGAGGGACGGGACGTGATATGACGGGCAGGGATGGGGACCATGACCTGAAATCTGGGGTGATGTCAAGGTGTTGGTTAACGGAATGCACGGCCTTGAAGTCGTGGTCTGATATCGAGTGAAGATAATTATTCACATATGGGCGAGAGAGAGTCGATTTGTGTATGTGTGTTTAATACGACGGGTATTGATCGCGTCGATCTTTAAGAACTCAATCGGGTTGGTTGAACTTTGTTGGTGATTGATACTCAACAGTGATATAATAGCCACGCGACTTGACGTGAGCCTGCACGGACAGAATTAAGAGAGAGATGACGCATGGTTATTATTTGACAGAATATAGAGTGCACAGCATTTTAGTTCATTGCATTAATGACTGATATCTAGTCTGTAGCTATACGATGATGGATCAACAAGTGCTGGCAACGATCACCCAGAACGTGACATCGCTTCTTGGAATCAGGGGCCAGCCTGGGGTCCGAGGCGCGTGATCGCAGACGAACCCATCACCAAATTTGGACATGGTCGAGCTCTGATTGGCCTTCGTGGAAGCTTGGATCGTTTGTTATCTCCAGAGTGGTTTAGTGTCAGTGCATGTAAACGAAAAAAGAGGTCCAGGTCTCTCTTTGGGAGTCTGGAGTCTCGGCACGAGAGGTCCGCTTTGCTGCTGAGAGGGGGACTTTTCCCTCTATGACCTGCTTTTGCTTCGCTTCGCTTCTTTTTCTTTAATCCCTCTCTCTTTCCCCGGATTTGCCTGTCGAGTTCTGTGTGTGCAGATACCTCGTCTTTTTTTCATCATTCTTGCTGTTTGCTTATCCTTTGTTCTTCCTCCTTTTGTTTCAAGAAGGGAAGAAAGATAACGGTGGCACTATCAATCGTTTTTCTTTCTGATTAATCAATCAATCACTCGCTGCACTGTCACACAAATCGCAAACAAGTTCCGATTGACCGAATTCAAGGAACACGACGCGGTTTAATCATCCTCATCATACACACTCGCTTTAGTGTTGCCGCTCAAACATCCTTCTGCTCTCGTTAAAGAAGGAAGTTGCGTAGCTATTCAAGGGAGAAGATAATCTAAAGAAAAGGGTTATCTTTGGGGAATAAGGACTCGCAAACTGTACTGCGGCCCGCATTCCAGCGCCCTTTTTTCGGACTCCATCGGTACACTATCAGCAGCCAAACCTCATCCTAATTCAACGGTCGCTATCACCTTAATCAACATCATCAACAACGAACGACAACCCAAGCCACTCGCTTGCTGGGTTGATTCGACTGTCGTTTTGTATCTACTCGATTAAGAGCACTCGCTACCTCTTATCGACTTTCCGACGCCTCATCTACCTTAATATTCGATATCTCGACCACATCACCTCCTATCGTTTAATTCCGAACCTTAATTTGGAGGCGCTTTCCATCAACGCGCTTCGACTGCATCAGTACATTTGTTATACTCGACTATCCCATATTCATAATGTTGCGATCACTCGTTGCCGCTGCCCTTTTGGGCGTCAGCTCTGTTGCTGCCATCAAGTGCACGCGCAGTAGCCACTGTCCCGAGAACTCTCCTTGCTGTTCCAGTATGTTCTTTGCGCAAACCCTCCTGATCTCCTATGTCTAACATGCTCTAGCTTATGGTGAATGTGGTGTTGGTGCGTACTGCCTCGGTGGTTGCGATCCTACCATGTCCTTCTCTCTCGACTCTTGTGTCCCTGCGCCCGTCTGCGAGGACCGCAAGATGAAGATGGACAACCTTGATAGAGTTGTTGACATCGGCAAGTATCTTGGCGATTCATCAAAGGCCGATTGGGTTGCACAGGGCGAGCCTGTTGTCTTCAAGGACAACGTTCTTCTTACCATGCCCAAGGACAGTGTCGGCACTCTCATGTCTTCCACCGTCTACATGTGGTATGGTAACGTCAAGGCTCGCTTCAAGACTAGCCGTGGCGCTGGTGTAATTACTGCCTTCATTCTCTTCTCCGATGTCAAGGACGAAATCGACTACGAGTTCGTAGGCACAGAGCTCGGCGATGCCCAAACCAACTATTATTTCCAAGGAATCACAAACTGTAAGTCATTCCAAGGTCGCACAACAAGGTAGTCCTTGTTCGTGACACAGTGCTGCGCACTCACATGACCACCCCATGCTGTACTTGACACGACTAACACTTTGCTAGATGAGAACTCGGAAAATATTACACTCTCTGACACCTTTGCCAACTTTCACGATTACGAAATCCGATGGACTCCCGACAAGATCGAGTGGTGGGTCGACGGCAAGATGGGTCGATCCCTCGAGAAGAAAGATACCTGGAACGCCACATCTAAGAACTTCGACTTCCCCCAGACCCCATCACGAGTCCAGCTTTCGCTATGGCCCGGTGGCAAAGAGGGAAACGCAGAAGGAACGGTGGCTTGGGCGGGTGGCCCTATTAATTGGGATCATCCTGATATCCAGAAGAGCGGTTACTTCTATGCTACTTTCTCCGATGTTGAGATTCAATGCTTCAACGCCAAGTCTGCGCCAGGCACCAACTCGGGTACCAGCTACTGGTACACGGACGCCCGTGGCACCAACGATACGATTACCGACGGTGACAAGAGGCACACTATTGCTTCTCTCATGGCCAGCGGTGAAGATATGGACAAGGGAAAGAAGAAGGACGAGAAGAAGAAGGATAATGGCGATGCCAAGGACAACAAGGATGATAAGAACAAGGATAAAGGCAATAATGAGCCTGCGACCATCCCTGGTGGTAGCAGCGGTGCGCCAAGCAACGACCACAACGACGGAGATGGTGGTAGCTCCGGCTCGGGCTCAGGTAACGCCCCCAAGGGCAACCCTGATGGTACAGACGACACGGAGCCCGCTGACACCACCAACTGCGAAACCAGCAGCTTCAACCAGGACTGCGCCAAGTCTGGTTCCAGCAAGAGCAGCTCTGAGGATGGTGGAAAGGGATCCAGCGCTGGGTCACGGAACGGCGCTAGTGCTCTGGCCATCATTATTGCTGGCGGCGCTCTGTTCTGGCTGTGATCATGTCATGCTTAGGTTGCGCTGGGCTGCGATTCCTTGACCATTGACATCTCTCCTTGTTCTTTTTCACCGCCTTTATATATAGCATCTTGCTGTACCTTTCTCTTTTAGCATCTTCATGGTGGGCGGCATCGGGCATTTGTATGTAATTTTTCTCTTTCTTGTGTGTATATTTCGTAAGCGGAGGGATGATAATGGGAAATGGTTTTGCATGAGCTCGGAAGATTTGATGTCACTGCCTTGTGTGTACTGTCATGTGGGAGAAGAATATCGTAGCCTTGGGTGACCTTGTTTTTATTAAGCGGTTGACTTGTTGCTATGGTCCAAGTGCAGTGCAGTTATGGATATCCAGCGTGATTCATACACCGTAGGTTTTTAATTTACTGGATCGGACTCCCTCGGACTTGATGCGTGAGAGAGCATGCATCGCGACGATGGGGTTAACTAAAATCTGACAGCTGTCATGTGGTAGGAGCTGAAGGATTTGTTGTGAAATTAGGATATGCCTGCTTTCTTAGATAGGCAGCTTAGAAGCAAGTCGAACGAGCAGAGCAGAGCAGAGCAGAGCAGAGCAGAATATAGTTGAGAAGCAATATTTGAGCTATCGGTCAATCGTCCTTTCAGCCCTACCCTCTGAACATGGCATCATCAAAGTGCCTCATTGGCAGGCCACAGCTGATCCAATCCTTTGCCATCTTGGCACGTTTTTGTAAACGCGGGAGCCACCCCCTGCATCTTCTTCCTTTGGGCGTTTAAGCGCTGTGAAGTGCAAATGTTCGCTCCCCCCCCCCTTGTGATGCAACCATTTTAGACGCCCTTGGCCAATGGACAAGAGCGGAGGTAGTGTTTTGTGAGGGAGAAACAAGGAGGAGGATTACTGGTGAAACCTACACCTTTGACTGGCCCAACTGGACGACGCCAGAATATGCACGTTTGCTTGTGGTAGTACCCGTTCGTTTCGTTTCATCTTTGTCGTGCTTCTGCAGCTTGAGGCCATTCAACTGGTTCTGCCCAGCCCTACAGGTGCTGTTCAGTGGGTTTAGTAGCACAGCCCCTCCCCTTGTTCGGGCACCTACAACGGAGAGCGGGCTTTTAACTTTTTAGTTAGCCCGTTTTGTTCTCCGTACCTTAGTTAACTTAACCCCTGGATCAGCAGCAGCTAAAGGAGGATCAGCCTGAGCCAATCTATTCCAGGCTCTGAATCAGCACCTCACAAGGGCCCTTCCAATCACAGTTCCCCCTGCGCCTCCACTGAATGTCCCCCCTTCTTAGACAGCGAACAAGGGTTTGTTTGAATGAATTGACTCGTCCAGCGGTGTTCTTTTCCTTCTTTTGTTCCCCTTTGACACCTGCCTTTTTGCTTTTTTTTTTTTTGGGTTCTTTTTTGTTTTGTTTTGCTCCAATGAATCACGCTTGCATGTACTTTATATCGCGCGTGTGCAGGGTTCACTGTCCCTCTTCCTTCTCTGTCATCAGTTCGCTCCCTGGCCCTGGCCCTGGCGCTGGACCTGGATGTTGAGGCTGAGGCTTACACTTTCTAGCTGGGCTATCTATATATGACATATGCCAACCCCCGGCGGTTATCCATGCCAGGACCTCTTTTTCTCTCACAGCCTCAGCAATCCTTTCAACGCATTCAGCCTCCCCTTCATTTTAAAATAAAACTCATCTTTGTCTAAAAAGATCGGACTGGTTCCTGTTTCTTTTTTTTTTTGAACTTTCATATACACCCCTTTCCCTCAAGTACCCTTCACTTGTTTCCTTTTGATACCCCACTCCCTTTCGTTCATATATCTATCTGCCTGTCTCGGCATTGACTGTCGATCACTTATACTCACATTGTATCACATCTTATCTTATACACAAGACTCACCACTGCAACGACTTTGAAACGATACCCCACGTCATCATGAAGTTCACATATGCCGGCCTCATGGCCACTCTCGCTGCTTCAGCCTCTGCGCTCCCTCACGTTGCCCGCAGCTCATACTCTGTGCCCTCTGCCTCCGCCGCTGGCTCGTCTCCTGCGCGCATCCTCCTCGGCAACTCTGGCCACATCTACGTCGCCGACTTCACCCCCAAGACGGGCAAGTTCGAGCTCAGCATCGAGCAGGAGATCGTGGGCGGCAACTCGTGGATGGCCTTTGTTGCCCCCAACTTGCTCTACGCCGTCGATGAGAACTCCAACGAGCTTCGCCTTTTCGAGCTTGACCTCAAGGCCAACAAGCTCAAGCTCAAGACCAAGAAGACTGGAAGCACTGGTGTTGTCCACCTCGAGTTCAACCCTGACAAGACTCGTCTTGTTGGTGCCGCTTACGGCAACGGTACTATCGATGTCTGGAACACCGAGAACGGCGGCCTGGAGTTTGTCAACACTCTCAAGTCCCCTGGCAAGCTCGGCCCCGATAAGGAGCGCCAGGATGCTTCTCACCCTCACCAGGCCAACCTGGACCCCTCTGGCCGCTACTTTGCCGTCAACGATCTCGGCACTGACTCTGTTGTCATCATTGACTCCAAGGACGATGCTTACAAGATCGCCAAGAACATCCCCGTCAAGGCTGGCTGCGGTCCTCGCCACGGCGTCTTCTACCCCAGTGGTAGCAAGAAGGCCACTCACTACATCGTCGCCTGCGAGCTGAGCAACCAGGCTCTCGTCTACTCCGTCAGCTATGAGCAGAACACTCTCGCCTTCAAGCACTACCAGTCCATCTCCACTTACGGCAAGGATGCCCCCGCCAAGGACATCAAGAAGGCTGCCGTCGGTGAGATCATCCTCGCCCCCAACAACAAGGACGTCTACATCTCGAACCGTCTTTCTGGACAGAAGACCGACTCCATCGCCCGCTTCACCATCGCCGAGTGTGGAACGCTCACCTACGCCGAGACCGTCTCTTCGGGTGGTCTCCTGCCCCGCATGATGAGCTTCAGCCTTACTGGCAAGCACATCTTTGTCGGTAACCAGGACGGCACCAACGGTCTTGTTGCTCTGAAGCGAAGCCCCGACGGCAAGCTTACCGAGAAGCCTGTTGCCACTCTTCCCGGCTCTGCTTTCGGAGAGGCTCAGTTCGGACCCCAGTATGTCCAGCAGATCGTCTAGGAGACTATGACCTGCGGCATGGAGGGGGGCCAAACGTGAACAACTTCTTGTTTTTTTTTCTCAATGGCGCTTTGGGTGTTTTGGGCTTGTAGGATATATCCTGGCTCTGCCCTTGGTGATTGAAGGGCACGATTTTTTTATATAAAAATTCTTTAGCATTCTATTCAAGTCAATTGACAATTCTTGTATACCCTGGTATCAATCAGAAAGCAAAACGCCCTGTTATTCGTGATGAAACATGCTGCCCATGTAATACTGTACTGTAATCCCTCCATATTTTCTCACTCAAGCTCAATCTGAACTTGAGTCACTCGCCATACCTGCTCCTCCACGCCCTGAGGTATCCTCCAGGCGCTCCTTCACATGTCTGTACTCTTCATCTAGCAGATCAGGATCTGTGCACTTGTGAGCGGTCTCAAAGTCGATGAGAACAGCCTCCCCGTCGTCACCCCTAATGAGGAAGTTGTGCTTGTTGATGTCGCCGTGCACAATACCCAGCTCGTGCAACCTACGTAGACTGCGCTGGCAGGCGGCCAGGTCCCGGGGCTCTGCGGTACGGGCGCCGGGGATCTCCTCGAGCAGGAAGCCAATGACACGGCCATTCTCGTGGATATGGCCGAGAAACACGGGGCCGATGGCCCGGCCGTGGATCCACTCGTAGGCGGTGGTCTCGGCAGCAAAATAGGGGATCTCCCAGGGGAACTGGGCGAACTTTGCCAGGACGGGTGTCTTAAAGGCCGGGTGCGTCACGCGATAGATGGTCTGGCGCACGCGCTCGACCTGCTGGAGCTCCAGGTGGTCGACAGTGGTGTCGTGCCAGACGTTGCCGATGCCGGGCAGACTGCACCTCCGGGTCTCGCAGAAGAAGGGCTTCCCCGTGAGTCCGTCTTTCCCGACGCGGCCCTCGTTCCAGTCGCCCGGGGGAAACACGGGGAGCTGTGGGAGCAGAATGGGCTCGTAGGTGCGGTCCTCAGGGGGGATGAGACCGCCGTCGAGGGTGACGTATCTTACGTGGGTGTCGTCAACGAGGAAGCGATATTCGCTCTTCTCGTCCTGTTCAGCGTCTGCAAGGACGGCGAGTAGTCTAACGTTGTTGTTGTGCTTCATGATGTGTTTTGTGGTGGTTGAAATGAGTGACAGGTTTTGCGATGTGAGTCCTTGATATATATATATATATATATATATCCACGATGAATAGGTAGGCGAGGCGATGTAAGAGGTTTATAAATCATAGGTAGGTGGGGGGTTGAACACCCACAGTAAAAGTAAACCACGTGCGGCGCCAAAAAGGAATACGATGTAGAGGGTATATAACAAGAGAGAAAAGCACCAGTCTTTTTGAATCCCTGAGAGGGGTGTAGAGTGAAGAGTACTCGGTAAATAATGTAATAATGCAGTCAGTCAGTTCTCGGCAATCTGTCATTGATTGCGCTTTGACTCGTAGCTGTAGCCCCCTGTGAGTTGCAGCAGCAGTAACTAAAGCTGTACCGGGAATAGGCCAGCAGATAAACTGCAGTGCACTCAGTACACCAATCTATCTACTTGTTGGAATTGGGCCATTTGTTCCTTTATTGAAGTGTTATAATGCAGGTCCAGATCCAACAAGAACAGTACTAACTCAACTCTCCCGTGTTGAGTCGAGTTCATTTCCACTGTTGATCAGCTAAAAAAGACACAGTGGAGTTCCCCCTGTAAGACCTTATCACCATCACCGTATACTATGTAACTCCAGCCCGGGGAATGCAAGTCCCAGGTTCCGGGTGGGAACTGAGTAATCAATAGGCGTCTTGTAAGCCTCTAACTCTTTCATATCAAGCGTCTACGATGATACGCTCCGCCGAGTCATGGCCCTGTCGTCACTATGTATGTAAGTGAGGCGGTTCCCCCTGTGCCCCTGACTACCTATTTAGAGGCGGGTTTTCGACAGGGGGGTTTTGGAGGTTATGACATAAGAAGAATTGGTTATGAGAAATGAACGGAGTTGATGTAAAGTAAAGAAAAGAAAAGATGTCGTTGATGTGAATTGAGCCTCAGAAATGTTAATATCAGACCAAATTGCTTTTTCCGAGACTCCCGCTTTGTCTCTGGAGATCAATTGGACTTGTCCAGGCCTCGGTACAATGTCATGTTACATTCTCTCACCCAATGTCGAGTATTGTTCAAGCAATTATCTGATGTTTAGTCCAATCACGTATTTTTACATGCGTCTTCAAATGGTGTCGTACGATTGGTAACCAGACGTTCGTTTCCCGAATGCCTCAATGGTCGGTCGATGCGTTGTCAACTCAGCCGCAGCAGATGCTGTGACTATTCTACTATGTATGTACTGTACGACGTCTTATCGTTGAACTTGGTTTCTATTCTCTACCCTTTGAACGATTGCTATTTGTTCTAGAATTTATCATGTATACAGCCACAACAATATACCGGGCTTATACATCACAACCTGTCTATCTCTACATCATATCAGTCCACTCTCCGCTCTATCTTCTTCCCCTTTGGTACATCTCACAACTGCACCTCACATCACACAGCAGTCTCACCCCCCGCAGAAGCGGACGGTAACGGTAACCATCACAGCACAATCCTCGCCTCAGAATCCCTTGATTGGAAACAAGACTGCACCTCTCACTTCCCCCCAATGACGCTCGAGTCCAATGCCTCTCGGTCGGGCTGCAGCGGCATATGCATGCGTCCCTATCCCTCCATTCGAACGTTCCTCAGAAGCAAACCTTAGATTTATTTCTCTCATACCATATTTCTGCCTGATCTTCTTTTTATCGTAGCCGTTGCTAGATGCGGATTTAAATATGTATCTCTATCAGGCCTCATCCAAGTGGACGGGTATCTCTTGGTTTTTTTTTTGCACAATGTTTGAATACTTGGTGTCGTTGGACGCCCTCTTTACACTTGTATCTTGATGTTTTTTACTATAATTTTGCTCTCTTTTATTCTTTAAACCATTTGCTTGAGACTAGATGTACATCCCAGTAGCTTCGCAGCATCTGCACGTCTCCGTGACTGATACCCAAAGCGATGGATCCCTACAGAGCTCTATATTCGCTATTATGCAACCACTCATGAAGTTGTCTCGTAACTTACACAGCCAGATTGGCCAACACTCGACAATACTTGACAAGAGACAGTTCTCTGACAATCCATCTCGCAACAACAACATCAAGATCGGACTCATCGTTGGCTTCACCCTCGCTGCATTCCTGGCTATTGTCGCTACCTTCTTATACTTTTACTACCGCTCTGCACGGTTTACATTCAGGAAGAAGAAACATCGTCGTCACCATGGGCATCATCACCACCATCAACATCCTCATCGGAGGCACAAGTCGATGAGTAGTGGGGGCTCAAGAGGTTCTGATAGAAGTGCTGCACCGCCATCGCCTAGACCTCCTGCTGATGCGCCTCCGCCTGGTAAACCAGCAGATGAATAGTAAGAGGAGGCCGATTGTTTGGTTCTTGGTAAGTCATAGCTGATTGAATTTATACTGTGCTATGGACAAAGTAGCAGGTTAGGCTAACACTCCTCCAGATCTTAGTTTCATGTACATCTTACGTCTTTGAGTGTATCAGTGTCTCGTCATTTCACTATCTAAACCTGACCGTAGCATGGGTATTGTTCGAGCGAATGGACTAAGCATTGTGTTATTTGTACTTTACTAGCTCGTATTCCTTCTTGTCTCTCGCAAAAGACCCCATCTTGATTTATTGCATAATTATTCATACAGTCTAAACCCTCTCCTATGTCTTTTTCAAGGCCTTGCAACTCTGTCCCGCTTGTTACGGCGCTGTCCAAAGAAATGAGGCATGTTCCATCCTCCATGTATCTGGGGCGCGTCCATCTCATTCGGTGGCTGAATTGAATGTCGATGTTGACTCCATCCACTAGGGACACTAAGTATAGGCTCAGGTTGCTGTGGTGTCCAGTCACCCGTAGTGAGATAATCATGTCTGTGGTGAAGTCTTTGATGCTGACAGTTTGGGTGATGATGAGTTTCTTGGTGCTGACCCTCTTCTACGGGTATATGTTCAGGGTTATTCTCGTTATGCTCGAGGTTGGCACTTAGGTGAGCCGTTGTGTGATGAAGCCGCTGTAAGTGAGAATGGTAATGGTGATGATGTTTCTTTTGACGTTTCTGGTTCTTTTGGGCCTCCATGTGCTTGAGTGTGTTCCAGTTCCATGCGAAGAGACCAACTCCTACAATGGTGGCGAGCAATGTTAAGCCCACTACTATTCCTATAACTCCAGGACTTGTGTCTCGACGGTGAAGTATATGGGTAGACCTCGAAAAAAGGGATTTAATGTGGTAAGATATTCTGTGTGGTTCAATTTTGCGTATTGTACTGTGTCTTTCTGTAGTGTTGCTTGTTATTGAGTGCTTGAATGACGATGCATCGTGAGTGAGACTGAAAGGAGGCATCTTCACCATATAGATTGTTAATACCTAAACTTATGATCTCAGGGAAGGGAATATACAGTGGCTATATAGAATTCAAGTATCTATGTTATGCAATGTATCATGTATATTCCATCATACTTCTACTTCGTAGGTTGAAATTGATACAGCAAACCAAGACCATGCAACTATCTTTGACTTTTACGGCAAACACCCGAATATGGCCTTTGTTCTTATGCAGATGCGAAGCAATGTTTGATCAAACTTCTGCATGATAACAATAATCTGAACTGCACGCCTAAAACACACAAACTTGATGCATATCCTTTGTCGTAACACTATGTATTCTAGAAGATTGCGTAACAACATGTTTGCAAAAACACAATTCCCAACAAACCCAACCAAAAACAAATCTACTACTCCCAATAATAACAAATAAAACAAATCACCTCCTTCTATCGCTGCGCCCGCCTCTTATCCCTTCTCCGTCTCCTCCCCTCCGCCTCATCATCACCCTCCTGCAACCCCCTGATCTGTCCGAGCGTACTCCCGATGACATCCTGTAACCGCCCGCCCTTTCGCACAAAGCGGTCGTAGAACTCGCAGTCGCGGTGCTGGGCACCTCGTGCGTTGAGAGAGATGATGGTGCTCGACATGGCCTCGAGTTCTGTCTTGAGCGTCTTGAGGTCTAGATCTCGCCTGTAGCGGCGCTGGCGACGGCGCCGTCTGCGCTCTTCTTTGTCTTCGTCAACTGGCTTGTTGTAGTCGCGGTGGCGGGGCTCGTAGGGAGGTTGATAGTAGGCTTCTTGCTCTTCTTGACGGGGGTCGTAGTAGGGCTCTGCAAAGGTTACGCGGTGACGTCTCCTCTTGCGTCGCTCTTTATCCGATCCGTATTTATCCCCGTCATCTCCCACGTCCCTACTCCTGGGGACATCTCTACTCCTATCCTTGTCCTTATCTCTCTTCCTCTTCTTATCCTTCTTCCTATCATCGTCTCTCCTAGGCTGCTCACTCTTGCTACCGAGCATACCGAGCACAAACTCGGCCACCCCGCGAAAGTCTTCCGGGTTGATCTGGTTACTGCTGCGAACGCCGTCGCGCGAACGCTTCTCGGAGGAGGTCTGGCCCATGGCGTGTTTGGCAGCGGACTTTGCAGCAGTTTTCGCTAGGTTCTTGGCAAAGGTCTCCATGAAGCTCGGGTCCTGGGGCAGTCGAGCACGCGAGGATTGGTCCTGACGACCAAAGAACTGTTCGGCGAAGCGGTCCATGGAAGGTTCCTCAAGATCGTTTCTGAGGTGGTCCAGAAGAGTCTTTGAGATGAAGTAGAGAAGCAGAGAGCAAAGATGGTGCTCGTCGTCACTGTCGTATTCGTCGTCCTGGTCCTCGGATTTGTCTTTGGCGATTGAGTCTGTATCGTCCTCGAACTCACCAACTTGAGTTTGTTCAAGATCTTCTTGAGACTCCTGCTTGATCTCTGGGTCTGTTGGAGAGATGGAGTCGTGAGTAGCAACGCCGCTGCGAAGTCCCTCGACTATATCTCCAGACCTTTGCGAAGAATGCTCCAGGTTGTATATGTAATGGAAGAATTATAGATAAAAAGAGAGAATAATAAAGGTAATGCGTAGTTAAAGAAGGCAAACAAATCTGTGTAGCAGATATGCAGTCGCCTGTATAAGTATACTCTGTAACACCGACACTAGCATAGCGACAGCAGCCACTTGGGGTCTTTTATCTATTTAAATATGCCAACATCAATATCAGAGCCATATTGTACCCATGAGGTACCAAGTCAGGTGAGTCGCGTCAGCTTCGTGATGGTTGAGACCGTAAATGATGTATTTACAGGATCAAGGTCACGCGCCTTTCAGGCCAATGCAGGAACATGACCGCGCTGAGACATGGCCATGACCAAAAACCTGCGCCGAATGATCGCCTTATTCCTCGCCGTATAAAGACCTGACTAGACAAGATGATTGAGTTTCATACATTTTTAAATAATTAAACTATCGTGATTGACTTCAAGTCAGGCTTGCCCGTCAGATGCTGGCGCTCTCTGTTTCAACCACCAAGCCTAGGCAACGAGGCCCGTCATACCATGCCATGTCATCTATTGTTACAACAGGCTGCCTTGTTGCATGCTGTCTATACCATGCCCGTGTCCTGTTGTGTTCCGGTTGTATCCCTAAACGCCTTTGTGAATGCATCTATGTTACAGCCATTATCCGCCAAACCATGCGGCAGTATACCTTATAGCATAATAGACATTTGCGTCTCTTGCTTAGCTTAACAACTCTTTTATATCTTCGATGCGCTGCATCTTCTTCTCTTCATCATTCATCATACCCAAAGAAGTTGCACTATTCCAAATGTTAGCCATGTCTCATTAGTTTCACCTCATATAGAACTCACATGAACTTCTTCCGCTCCTGAACCCTCAACATTCGCTCTTCTACACTTTCCTTAACCACAAATCTCTTGACTTGTACTTCCGACTCTTGTCCCATCCTGTGCACTCGGTCGATGGCTTGAGCCTCGACGGCGAAACTCCACCAAGGATCCATCATGAATACTCGACCAGCACTCGTTAGATTGAGCCCGACACCACCAGCGCGCAAACTTAGTAAAAGTATCGTGAACCCTTTCCTCTCGCTGAACTCGTTAAGAACCGCTGCTCGAGATTTCTGGGCCATCGATCCATCTAACCGCAAAAATTTGACGTTCGCACGAGTGAGTGCAGGCTCAATAAGACTTAGGAAAGAAGTGAACTGAGAGAACACGACTGATTTCATCTTGGGGTGCTCTCGCCTCAGCTTCCGCAGTTCGGACATCAGCGCAACCACCTTTGCTGAAGAAGCGTTAACGCCAACTCGCTGCAGGCTGATCTTAGACTTTTTCGACGTCATGTCGGGGTCGTCATCATGGCGAACAACCTCAAACAAGTCTCTCTTGTTGATCGGTTCGCGACAGCTAAAGCACCGAGGTATCTCCGCCTTACCAGCCTGATGCTTGATGTAGTCAAGTAAACAATTCTTACATGCAGAGTGCCAGCAGCCAGTAACAGTCTGATCGTTCATCGGCTCCTCGAAACACAACGGACATTCATTTTCAGCCTCATCACGAATCTGCTCTAATGCATGAGCACCAAAGGTCTGATTCGCATCTTTCGATGCTTCATCTGTCACTGCCGTGAATGAAGTGATGAGTGACTCGAGGTCCATATCGTCTGCGAGCCCGGCCGCTGCATCAGCAGCCGCTCCGGCTATTTCTTCGTCTGCCACAATGTCACGGTTGCGGACAAGTACAGGATGGCAACAAGATTGACGAAGACGCAAAATCTGTGCAAAGATGGTGGTGAAGGCCTTCATCACAGTGCCGGCCTCAACATTCTGTGAAAAGGTTCGCTTCGCCTTGTTGAAGATGTAATTATAGACATCTCGTTCCGTATCCGATAACTCCACTTCAACAATTTCGACTTGCTTAGGTGGCAGTAGCACAAGGGGCTCTCCGTCGGGCGTTTTCATGTCCTTTGTACGCCGGAGTACGAGAGGCTCCAGAACCGTTTGCACAACATCCAAGGCCCGCATAAACTCTCCAGATTCAAAAGGCACAGTGATGAATGTTCGCCAGAACGAGAAGTTGTTCCAAGGCTCCACGCCCAGGAACCTGACAAGACTAAACAAATCTTCCAATTTGTTGACAATAGGGGTTCCGGTAAGAGCCCATCGATGGCTGGCGGAGATCTCGTAGCATGCTTTTGCCGTCTTGGACGATCTGTTCTTGATATGGTGTGCTTCATCGATAATGATACGGAAGAACTTTAGCGAGAAGAGACCATTATGAAAGCTTTTGTCTCCGTTCCTTGCAGCCAAGCTGCTAAATTCAGAGAGAACAACACCATAGCTGGTAATCACCAGATCTGGAGCGTTGGCCGCATTCGACGCGCAGCAGAGTGCTTGCAAGTTGCTTGCCTTTTCGTTGCCGTAGTATAACTCAATCTTCATCGTTCCATCCTTAGAGGCCTTTTCCGCTTCGCTCTGCCATTGAGACAATAGCGACATAGGTGCGACAACTAACGTTGTGCAAGGCGCATCAAGAACTGACTCGGAGTTTTTGCCCAGCCTCGTGAGTTGGTTCACGCTCGATAATCCGACAGCTGATTGGCGAGCTTGAAGAGCAATCTCAGATCTATGTGTGTGAACCAAGCTCAGCATCTGGATTGTCTTTCCGAGACCCATCTCGTCGGCAAGAATGCCACCTAGACAATGCTGTTCCTGGACTGGGAAGTCAAGTGACAAATCACCAGAGTATGGATTTACATAGAACTTTGGTTGCCCCTCAATTCGAGGCAGATCTTTGTCGTCAACATCCTTCAATGGCCAATCGTATTCTTCCCAAAGCGGGTGCATGGATGGCTCGCGGTTACTTTTTTCATCCTTCTCCTTCGTCATCATCCAGTGCAGCGCTTGCTTCTGATATGCCCGGAGTGTCATATTGAAGGTCTCTGCCGGCTCCGCTTCAGGGGTGCTAAAGTCGAAAGACTGGGCCTTTTTATAAAGTGCATCGAGCTGATCCTGCTCCAACTCTTCTCCCTCCTCGGTGTCGGAGGATTGGGAGCCATTTTCCTTAACTTTACCATTGTCATTCGCTTTCTTGGCTTCCTTTTGCTTCTGTTCGTCTTGCTCAGCAGCCTGAAGTAACCCCTTTCGTCCGTCCTTCGCTGCAGAATTCGTCATGGTGGGTTGCAAGTTAACTTCCTGGAACAACTTGACCAAAGCTACCTGTCGCAATCGAAGGGTCTTCTCATCTGTTGTCTCGTTCTGTTCAAAGAAGGCAGCCGATCGATCGTCAGCAAGCTGGAATGACCTGCTAAAGAATGCCGAGTTGAGTAACGAGCATCGCAATTGTAGAAAAACTGTATCATTCGTTCGGAGTCTTTCAGGGGCGTAGACAACAGTTCCCTCGAACTTGCACACTTTTTCGTCCATCAAGGCCGATACCCAGTTTGCTGTCTCTTTAGCCAACCGTCCAACCTCTGTACCACTTTGTGTGGTGAAGCGTACAATGACATCCATCCGCCGTGAAGCAATTGCAGCAAAACCTCTCGAAGGTGTAGCAGGTCCAGCTTTCCCTTTTCCTCTCGTCGGCTTGGGCGTTTGCAGTTTTTGTCGCTCGATCTTAACAATATCGCCATGTTTTAATACATTGGTCCCGCTTCGTGTTGCCCATCCTTCAACACCAAAAGCTCCTATATATCGTTCGTTCGGCATCCTTTTGGACGTTTTGACTGTTGGAATCCGTTCATTGGAGGTGCTCGGGGAGTGGCTTGAACTGGCTGCTGGTCTTAAGGGAGTTGTCCATGACTTTTTCTTCGTAAACTTTTTATATGTTCCGTCAAAGTACATGTTCACAGCTCGCTCAAGGTTATCTCCACAATGCTCTCTGATGGCGGAAAGAACATCGGCAGAGACCTTGTCGCCAACAAAAGCTTCGAACGTCTCCTGGTCAAAAGATACGGACGCCTCTTGTTGGGGTGCTGGTGGCTGCGTATGTGATGCTTCTGGCAAGTCATCGTCGGATTGCTCAGCTGCGGTGTCTGAATATTCGTTCTCTTGTTTGACTTCGTCTTCGTCCTCGTCTTTAAAGAATCGTTTCGGCGGTAGTGGGGACTTGTCATGAGAGACTGGGTCAGAGGAAGCTTCTGCAGGGTCGGCGAAAAACCTCCTTCTTTTGGTGGGAGGTTCTGGATCTACATGATCATCTGGATGTTTGTTTTCGTAGGAAAACATTATAGCTCGAAAGAGTTTCTCGTGGGCGATTCGTTCAGTCGACTGTGCCCCAAGTAACGACTCTTGATAGTTATCGGAGCTCGACTCTTCTCTGGGAGACGCGACGAGCCCCTGCAAGCGCGATCTTCGCGTGAAACGGTCACCTGATCCCGTGTTTAAGTGGTTCTTCCATCTCGTCATTTCGTGTTAATTGATGTGGCTAATGCTGTGGCGGGCGAAACTTCGACGTCATGAAAAATTTCCCGAGTGCAATTGGAAATCCAACGTATATGGGTGGCCGTGTCTAAGTCGAAAGACCGTCATGTTCATTATATCACAATTACTTGCATCGATTCTGAGGTAACAATAGTTACTCATAGTCAAGTTATCTCATTGGCTTTTGAAGGATCATTATAAGATGTATCGTCCAAAGCTTTTGGGCCAGGGCCTTCGAGGTTTCGCCTACGCCCGGACATCTCGTCGAACTTATATCACTGATGCCGAAGTTGAGTCCGCACGACGATATTGCTTGACACAACTACAGTAAGCTTATTCATACATTTTCAAACAATATACCCTAACATTCCTCAGAAATAGCGACTATGATGCTCATCTCATCCGCCGCTTCGTCCCTTCTCCTGTGCAAGACACCTACGCTGCTCTACGCACTCTCAATCTAGAGCTTGTCCGCCTTCCTGAGCTCGTCTCTAACCCCACGATCGGAGCGTTTCGAATGAAGTTCTGGCAAGAATCCATTGACAAAACTTTCGCGGGCCGTCCCCCTCGCGAACCTATCTGTATTCTCCTTCACAAATGTCTCCAAGATCTCGAGGCTCGTGAAGGCAACTCTACCAAGAAGTCGTTGAAATTCTGGATTTCCAGATTAATAAAAACGAGAGAAAAGTACATGACGAACCGACCTTTTGCGGATCTGGCGAGCTTGGAAGAGTATGCTGAGAATACATACTCAACTCTGATGTATTCGACATTGGCGTCTCTACCGCTACGGTCGATGCACGTCGATCATCTCGCAAGTCATATCGGAAAGGCGTGTGGTATCACTGCGATTTTGCGTGGGATTTCTGTCCTGGCAGCACCCCCGCCCCCTGTTAACACACCGTCTGGCCAGGTTCCCGCTGTGCGAGAACCAGCACTGCTTCTTCCGCTAGATGCGATGGCTGAGGCTGGAGTTAAAGAGGAAGAAGTCTTTAGGCAAGGTCCCAATGCGCCTGGTCTACAAGACGCAGTGTTCAAAGTTGCCACGCGAGCCAACGACCATCTTATCACAGCACGAGAGATGCTCAAAAGACTCAAGGCGGGAGAGGATCCAGGCCATGAATTCGAGCACCAGGGAGAAGCTGAGCATTTCTATGCTGAGGGAAGCGACACACTAAAAGAGATTCGCCAGGGATTCGGCGTGCTATTAGAGGCTATTCCCTCAGCGCAGTACTTAGAACGCCTGGAGCAGGCTGATTTCAACCCGTTTGCTGTTAAAACAGCAGGCTGGAAATTGCCATGGAATATCTGGCAGGCCTTGTCTAAGGAGCGGATCTAAAATCTGTAAATCACCATGTAATTCGAGATAAATCTCGAGTGTATTTGTTGGGAACTTGTACTATAGAAGACGCTGCGTATAGAGCGTAATGATTAAACAGACAATGATCATATAATTCAGCAAAATCATGAGACAGAAGTTCTAAAGGTTGAAGACCGCCACGGTGCCCCACTTGTCATGAAGCTCCCGCCGAGTTGAAATGGCTAATCCTCGGGACCCAAAATTCAAGATCCGCCAGAAATTCATCAGCTCTCTAGCGACGACGATTTCGACATTGAATCGTTCCGCGACATTACCACTCTTGCTGTAGATGCCATCACCAAGATGCTCTACGAACTAATTGCAATTGTATGTATCTCAATTCCTTACCGTTAACAAGCGATCGCAGAACTGACTCGAACCAGGTCCGACCGGGTAGCCTCTCAGAGGTGAAGGAGTATGTTTCCAGCATCGAACCATCCGGCCGGTAACTGACCATTACAGAATCGCCCAAACCGTCGGTTCTCTCGTCCTCAAGAACGGCGGTGTCGTCCGCGGTCTCGCCAACTGGGGCGTCTTCTCGCTGCCCAAGCCCATCTCAGTGCATCAAATGAAGCACACCCACGGCCACTACTTCGTCATGCGATACGATGCCGCCTCAAAGGTCCACCAAGATGTTCGCAACACACTACGCCTTGAGCCCCGTATGATTCGTGCCGCCCATGTCAAGCTCGGAGATGGAAAGCTCGAGACACTCGCTAGATTTGGCCCACCCAAGTGGAAGACAACGGGAAGCGAGGCGTAAGGATAGAGAAGACGAGATTCCAAGAGGGAATATGGACAAGCGGCAATTGGCTATAATAGCGATTATGAAGGATTAGGGAAACGCCATGTTCTAGGATACATGGAAAGGCTTCAAAGAAGAGCAGGGGCGTTATGGTCTGGGAAAGGACTAAACCCAACAGCTCTGGCATCACACGATGCCGTGTACAAAAAGCATGCTGCGTCAAAAAGACAGCAGTCACGGTTGTATGAAATATTATAGAGCTTCAAACTTTGCGTTGCACTTTGTCTGAATGTGTGGAAATGATTGATGCAACCAAATAATCAATCTCGCATCTCTCATAACCCCAAAGAGGTTACCAATGTGTGAATATGTTTTCTTGTGTTGCTACATGTCTATCATAAGTCATCAAATGCAGCCATACCCATGATCTGAGTACCCTTGGTTAACTCCATACTTTCATCCTTTATAAAAACGCAACCCGCTATCCATGTTTATGGTCGGCGCCTGAACGATATGCCTTGTGTGGTGGGATGAGGTCGCTACGCGGCTTCTCTATTTGTTCTTCTGTAAACGGGATCGCAAATGAGATCGCGCCCTTCCTAGTTGTCAACATCCATGCCATCAGTCTTGCCGATGCCCTTCTCGCGACACCAGCCCACAAAGTCGTCGATCACACTTGGCCATGCGCCATCCTCACTCCAGAACGATAGCGACTCGTCAGACAACGATTTAAGAGCGAATTCAAGCGTCATGTTCCACATGTCTTTGTTGACTGAACGGGTCCAGGTGGAAAGGAATTCCTTCCACAGTTTTAACCAGTCGTGCTTGCTTGTCTTCCATTCGATTCCGGGAGGCGCAAACAGAATTTCCCAGTAAATGAGGGCGTTCTCGATGCTGAGGGCTTTCTGGTCGGGCTCTCGGCCAGCAACAAAGGCATGTCTGTAAACCTTTTTGAACAGCGCTTGGTCGGAAGAAAGGGATTTGATGAGTTTCCGGATATGGGCAGCATGCTCTTGATGTGTTACTCCAGCTCTAAAGTACAATCAGTAATAGCTCGACGAAATTAGCCCGACCATAGATCATTGAGATACTAATAGTCCAGAAGGTGGCTCTTACCCAGTCACTTTCCAACCGTCAACGTAACCTCGTCTGGTAATGACACCAACTGAAGGAGCTTGAACAAGTTCAAGCGCAACAAGAAGCTCTGCGTTCTCGATGTTGACTTTCAACCTCTTTTGGAGATACGACATTGTGGATTCGAGCCCAAGCTTATCCTTTTCATCGTCGTCATCGTCATCATCTAGTGAAACGTAAGCTCAATGTTGCCACAAGAGAATGATAACACCCACCCTGCAAGTCGGTAAACAGTGAGTCGAGCTTTGACTCCAGCGGGGAAGGGCCTTTAGTGTCTGCATTAGAAGAAAAGAACCTATCCACAGAGTCAGTCAGTGTTGCAAATAGGTGGTTTAACACGCAAAGCCATGATGTCCGACAGCATAAGTGTTAGCTACGGCCAGCTCAATCAACACATAACACAACTGCCCAATAGACCGAGGTGATATACCGAGCTGTTATATCCTTTGATATTTTCGCAGATGCCTTTTGGTGAGACGGTCCGGACACGTTTGTATCGGTCGTCTTGGACAAGGACCAATTGGGTACCCGAGTAGCAATGCTATTCTTGACACCTTTCCATCCCATGTTCTTAGCTTGTCAAGTGTACTTGACGAGTATAGACCATGAAGTGTCAAGCGGTTGAAAGAGTTCTGGTAATGTTGCAGGGTCGAGCACTTTGTTACAGTGACAAAGTAGAGAGAATGTGTATAAGTCCGGTCATGGGTGTCGAGAACTCCAAGATTCCCATTGCTTCTTCCCCGGGAATCCGTGCAGCATGGGCACTGCATGCCTTCTAAGTAACGTATTCAAGACCCCTCACTAATACCAGATACTACAAACAACCTTGTCTCAGGCTATCGGCGTCTTTGTCGGTCGTACTCTGCAGTGTATCCAGAACGAGCCGGGCAATAGTGGGCCAGGCCACTGCGACGGAATACAGAGCAAACAATAACCGGATAGTGCTCGATACAGACACCTCCGTATTAGGTTGCAGCACGGGCTTCATGCCAATAATCGACAGAAGCGATGCGTATGCATATCATGACAAGTGTGAAGGACAGACAAAGTAGAAATAACTTACGCATCGACAGCTTCGTTCAGCTTGAAACCGGCGTTCTTGAGGTACTGTTGAATTGACGTTAGCATTGTCACACCATGCAGCACCATGGCTTAAGTGTTTTCGGTTAAACAGCGTCACCACTGAAACCCGAAACGATACATCTGGGAGACCTAGTCATATCGTGCAGGAGTATTGGGTCGTCATGAGGTTTACCCGTATTAGGGATCAGCCTGGCTGTTGATGCTAGGCACAGTAGTGACCATGGAGAATACGTACACGGGTAGCTTGTCGCTCCGTTTGGCCAGTAAGAGCGACGAACTGGGCAATGAGAACCTTCTGCTGAGCAGCAGATGGTGGAGGCATCTTGACAGGTTCAGGTTCGTCTCTAGTCGTTGAAATTATGCAAGGATATCGATGCCAAAGCGCGGGGTTTGTTATTGCGATGGTCGAGCAACGCCCAATACGGTTGAAATGTTGTACGGGGGATGTTCGTGGCTAGGCTCAGGGTCTAATAGTCGTGATCGTACGGTGAAGGTATTTCGTGGAGTGGCCTGGTTCGGTCGCTGTGAGAGCTGACGCAGAGATATTGTCGAGATGTGATGGGTAAATGTTGTGAAGAAGACGTTTCGTGCAGAGTATGCGCCGTTGCGCTCGAGTGTTGGTGGAGAGGAGGGAAGGTAGAGATGAAGCAGATGGAGGGGTTATGAGCTCTCGCTTCGCGACAAGGCTACCTACGATCTTGTCTAATGGTGGGGTTGAAGTTTAGGGAGCGGGGCGTTGACTAAAGATGCCTAATGCGCTGTAGGCTGTAGGGCCAGGCTGGTGCCATCGTGGCTGATGGCTTTTCTGCTGGTCCCAACTTCTGAAATCTCAAAGCGGCGATAACTCACGTGAGGCAACAGGATTGCTGGAGCAAAGTTTGTGAGCAGCTTTCTTCTGCTATTAACTTACAATAGAACTAATTATGCCTGGGTGATAACTTTACTCATGACAAGCGCAATTCCTACACTGTATTTTATGTTCTTACGCGATATTACAGCGGCTTATAGGTCATATTTACAGTGCGAAAGACAGTAAATAGTGGTCCCTGCCTGGTGTCATGACGTCTCAGCTGCTAAAAGCACTTGACGCGGTTCCGGGTTCACGACGCGTTCCCAAAAAGATTGACATCAATTAAAAGCACAAACTTCAACGTCCATTCTTATTGCAGCACCACGGTAACCGCTAAGGACAAGGACTGAAGATGGCTTCACTCAACGCGAATGAAGAGGAAAATATTCAAATTGACCCAGCAGAGCCTCTCAAGGGTATTGTTGTCTGCTGCACAAGTATTCCTGCTGAACATCGTGTTAGTACCGTTCAAGCCTGTCTCCTCATGGGTCCGTCTACTAATCCATGATGTGTCTAGACAACCATCGCCGCCAAAGTTGCAGAGCTTGGCGGTATTCACAAATACGATCTTACACCCGACGTTACCCATCTTATTGTTGGTGACTACGATACACCGAAATATCGCCATGTCGCCCGTGAACGCCCCGATATCAAGGCTATGGACGCCGCCTGGATAGAAGACCTCAGCGAGATATGGAAGAACGACGACGAGATCGATTATCGACAGCTCGAGAACAAATATCAACTCAAACCTCTAGAGAAACGAGGCATCGACCCTACAGTCCAACCACCACAAGGAGAAGCGACAAGAGACTCATTGCTCATTTGTCTCACGGGATTCGGCGATCAAAGAGACGAGATTGCACGTAAAATCACCTCAAATGGAGGGTTATACACGGGCGACTTGACGAGACGATGCACGCATCTTATCGTCAACAAACCTGAAGGCAAGAAATACGCTGCAGCCAAGGCATGGGGCATTCATCCAGTCACGCTTGCTTGGCTTGAACAATCCGTCGCCCGCAGGATGATCTTGGAAGAGACCAAATTCGACCCTACATTGCCTCCTGAGGAACAAGGAAAGGGAGCCTGGGTCACAAGGGAGCTCAAGCGTTCGCTGAGCAAGAGATCAAAATCTGCGGTCGGAATTGGCGCTGAGGAAGGTCCTAGGAAGCTCAGGAAGACTGCTAGTATGAAGCTCAGTTCTCAACACAGTCATATTTGGGGCGATATTCTTGGTAGATCAACATCAAGGGAGTATTCGTTTGCTCAAGACAATAAGCCGGAGGACGCAAATCCGCCACAATATCAACAACAGCAGCCCCAGCATGCAGAAGCTCAACCCCAACCTCCATCTCCTTTAGCCCCTGAAAACCAAGGCATTTTCACGAACTGTTTCTTTTACATACACGGGTTCACCGCACAAAGAACTTCTGTTCTTGAGCAAACTCTTGTTACCCTTGGCGCTTCTATCTGTTCTTCTCTGCATGAAGCTGCTCTCGGGAAAACTCCCCGCTCACCTCGCAGCCGCTTTCTGATCGTTCCTCAGGCCTCTCAACCCGATACCCACCCCCAGGAATCCTACGACAACGTTCACGTCGTGACGGAATACTATATCGAAAAGTGTCTTCATAATAAGCAATACTTTGATCCTACCGAACATGTCCTCGGGCGCCCGTTCCCTTTCTTCCCCATTCCAGCCTTCGCCGATCTTGTTATCTGTAGTGCCGCTTTCACAGGCATAGAGCTTAACCAAGTTGCCCGTGCTGCTGCTCAGCTAGGCGCCAAGTTCGATGGAGAATTTCGCAAGACTACAAGTGTGTTAATATGCAAGGATATCACTTGTATGCGCAAGGAGAAACTCCGCATGGCTTTGAAATGGGGTGTTCCTGTCGTGTCGGCAGATTGGTTTTGGGAGTGCATCTCGACTGGCTTCAAGGTGCCCCTCGATGACTACATCTTCCCAGAAATAAAGAGCAGGTACTCAGAAAAGGCCCAGGTCACTCCCAAGCCAGCGCCGAAACCCGTCTCTGAAGGTCGGGCACAGCACAAATCGATACAACGCACCTATTCAGAATCTGCTGTGAAGCCCACGAAAGCCAATTTGCCAAAACCCCCGTCTGGTGCTGGCGTCGACACCACGGGTTTTGATAAAGATTCTCCAGAGAAGCCTTCTCGGAAGGTGACTACGAAATCTACTGCCCCTGACTCCGCCATCTCAGCGGACTTTGCAACGGCTCGGACGCACCAGAAAACTACGAATAGCCTCCCCAAAGAAACCGATTTCGACGCTCCTCTCGCCGAGGTTCCGCAAGCACGCCTTAACAGATCTCCCTCCCCTACAAAGCAACACACAGCATTACCACGTACTCGCTCTGATCCTACTAGTAGAGCTACCACAGAACCACAAGCGGAAGAAACAGCAGATGTCCCCCCGAATCCCCAAGAAAACCATTTCCAGCAGACGAAGCAACAAACCGCAGAGGAAGCTCGCCTTCGCGCTAAAGCCGCCGAGCGTCAAGCCCTCTCCTCCAAACTTACCTCCCTCATTGAGACGACCACGCCAAACCTCCCGTCATTTGCCTCTGACGACACCGAACAGTCAGCTCCACGACCTCGCAAGCGTCAACTTTTTGGACGTGCCATCAGCAATGCCTCCAATACCAGCAGTGTTGCCTCTCGTTCTGCTGCTGAGCTCCACGATGTTTTCGGAGACGAAGACAAAGACGCGGAAAACCAGTCTGAGCCGCCAGCAACACAGCTAGAGTACCGCGATGATAAGGCGAAGGAGTGTCGAGCTGCTCTGATGAGTCGTATGATGGGTGGCAGTGGCGAGGTCAAACCAGCGTCCGCAAGCACACAGAATCTGGTTGGCGGAGGAACTCGAACATTGAGAAAACGCTAGGGATGAGTTATCTGTTGGAAAGAACGTATATATATATAATAATCTGCTTTGATGAATTAGCTCAAGTCATGCTTGGTTCTTCAAATAGGAACATGGCATTGTCTGCCATATATCATGACCTTAATTACACATATCTTATACCGAACATCACCTCTCATTCGACCCTTTGATTCATGGTCCTCATACGCCATGCAAGCCCAGCAATGAAGCGTAGCAAAGATGGATCAACTTGGTCATGCTTTAAATTGCGTTTGAATTTCAATAAGTCAATGTGTGCGAGCCACTATGGAATAAGGACATAATTCTTCTCCCAAGTAAGGCAACTTTTTCCTTTCTTCCATCAATCGCCCACCCTTTTCCATCCTTAAAACCCCTAACCAAAGAAATATAATCTTCCCATAGGCACACAAGTTCCAGTGATGGTATGTGTGCAAAATGATGCCTCTATACGAAAAAGAAAAAAAGCCACAAGTGGTTAAACCACATGCCATAATTAGAAAGGGATGTTGGGGACAAAAGCATCGCTATCTCTGAAAGGAAATCTCTTTTAGCCTAGGGCTATTCCACCAAACTTTTGTTGTTAGAGTCCCCCAGACAGCTGTTCAGACAGACAGCTGTTCAGAGACCATGTTTTCCCAACGACGGTCAAGTTCCTCACTATCATACATTCATGTTAGCTCCGCATCTACACAATTTGTTCATCAAAATACACTTACACAGAGAGTTTGGCCATCTTGACTCTCCTTTCCCTGCAAAAGAACAAAAAGCGGCGTATTGTTCTTGGCCGCGGAAAAGACGCCATCACGTCGCCTCGATTTTTGCCATCTGAAGCTTCGCCGTCGGCTCCCTTCTTGACGATGATGTGAACACGAAGTGCCTCAACATTCCACACAATCTGCTCAACTTCTTCCAAATAGATGTGAAAATCAATCTCATCCCTAAATAGGCCCCACTTTGCAGGGTCAATGTCTTTCAGGACCTGGTGTTGGAAGCATGAAATCTGTTCTATCCATGTCCAATACTGTGTCACATTGGGGTGGCTTGTATACAGTCGACTCTTGACGGTAGAGAGACGCCAGTCATACTTAGTGATGCCACCACCACTACAAGAATCTGTATCAGACCAATTCTCAAACTGAAATTCGTCATGTACTGGACCAGGTGCTGGCGGCAGGTATTTAGGCTTCTTGTTGAGATGAGTGCTGAAGGCTGGCTGAGGCCCAACAGCCGGAGTCGGGAGAGCCGAGGGCAGCTGACTAGGCAAAGGAGAGTGTTCGGTAAAGGAGTCCTCACGAGGTGTGGTGGGCATCGAGTGCATAGACTTGCGTTTTTGAAGAGGTTTAGGTGTACTGCTGGGACTGCCATGGCTCAGACGAGCTTTCATGACTCCAGAAGGACGACCAATGTTCTTAAACCCATGCTTATACCGAAGTCTTGTGAGTTTGGAGTCGTGGTAGAAGTCATGGATAGTTCGGGGAAGGTTGAAATTAGGACCCTGGGTTTGGATAAGCTCGTGAAGACGCTGTCGCATCCAGTCAACTGGCGAAATGTCAAGGTTAAACTTTTCGAGCTCTGACATTGTTTCTGACAAGCGGAACAGTGTGTCATATGAGGTTATACCGCCCTTGCCAGAATGAATGTACTTCTTGCTGAGCAGCTGGTAGGGGCTGATCGGGCCGTTCTCGTGAAACTCGAGGATCTTGATACCGCGATTTACTTGTCTGCCGATCTGGTATTTGGATGAGCCACCCTTTTCCTGTTTCGGACCTGCGTCAATGGCAGCCTGGTGCTTCTCCTTCCAGCGAGCAAGCTGCGGCTCAATGAGTGTCTTCACGTTTGGCCAGTTAGGCTCCCAGTAGGGATGAGTCTCAGTAATCTTGACCAGAGGTACTCCTTCGACACATTCTGGATAGGTATAGACCACGCCATCATTCTTGAGAACCATGTTCTCTCGTGTGATCTCCTCCTCTACAGGCAGAGGAGCAGGTGGAGAATCCGGTGGTTGGGATGAAGGATCAATAGGCAATGATGGTGGGGTCGGTCGTCCCTGCTCGCTTGATGGAGGTCGACTTCTTATATTAGCTGGCGTGAATCCAGGAGTCACTCGATACTCTTGGGGAGTTGGCATTTGCTCAGGCTCGCGCGGTTTGTGTGTGGGATTTGAACCGCGGTTGTCTTTCGGATAGACGTCGCTTTCGGTTGAGGGGTGAAGAATATCATGAGTGTGGCGCGGCGCACTCGAAGGAAGAGCAGAACGTTGCATTTCCCGAGGCCTAGGTAAAATCTGGTTAGGTGTTGGCAATGGCGAATTCACAGAATCTACTAGACGTTCCGGGGCATAATCCGGCCTTGGGGCAGTGGTAGGACGACTAGAAAGCCCACGAAGGGGATCGTAGACTGGCCTACTGGCAATTTCGCGAGGGCCGTCAGCGACTCGCGTTGGTGCCACCTCAACAGATCTTTCAGGAGCTTTTGCTGAGATGACCTCCTGAAATCTATCTGAAAGTCGACCAGGAGGCTGCTCGGACGGTCGCTCGGGTCGCTTTTCAGGCTGTCGTTCCAATAGCTGTTCCGTTTGTTGTTCGAGGATTCGTTCTGGTTGGCGCTCTGTTACTCGTTCAGGCTGTCGTTCGATTGGTCCTTCAGGTCGTCGCTCAAGTTGTCGTTCGATCGGTAGCCCACTTTGCCTCTCAGGCTCTCGATCTGGCAACCTCTCAAGGGTACGGTGTGGGATGGGCTGAAGTGAAGGCGGTCGAGATTGTACGGAAATCTGTTCTTCAATTCGTGAGACTTGCTCGGGTTGCGGTTGAAGTGTTGATACAGGTGTTGGTTGAACTTCAACTGTTTGGCGTACAGTCTCTGAGGGCGCTGGGGCGGGTATCTCGTCTGCTCCCACCTCCTTGCCTTTCTGCCGTCGTGCTCTCTCTTTTGAAGCCAGTATGTCAATTGTGTCTCCAGAAGCACCATGACACCCTTGGCGATTCCATTCACAATTTCCGCATTTTTGATATAGATCCCCACCGACAATAATGCAATCGTCGAAGGCTCCTTGATTCTTGTCGCATGAAAGACATCGCTTGGACTGTATTTCTCCTGTAGCTTGGATCATACACGCTAGCCATTTAACGCCCTTGGCTTCAGTACGCTCGTAGATGCTGGAAAGGTTCGCGCCATTGAAGCGTCGTCCTCGACGGATCTTGACAGGCCTTCGAATTTCTAGCTCTTGGATTCCCTCCACCCACTGGTTCCAAGCCTCGACCTCTTCCACAGGTCCAATCACGTTGCCGTCAGCGTCCACAATATTGACAAGAGTCTCATTGCGTTCAACGCCTTCCATTGGATCGTCATGGTCTTCGTGTAAGGGTTCAGCGTTTGCAGGGCCAGTGGTGTCTCTCTGTGGTTCCGGCTCTATGGGGGCGTTGGACGCGTTAGAGGTTGAGGATAGCCCAGGCAACTCATCGGGCAAGACAAGCCCCTCCGACTCGGGACCTCTATGGTCTGGGGCGTCTGGGTCTTCTCCTCGTTTTTGTCTGAAGAACCGGCGCATCTTAACCCAGATGTCTCGTTGCGCTTGCACTCGCTTTTGTCGCGATGCATGGTAGTCCTGTTCAATGCGCACAAGTCGATCTGCCTTTTCCTCACATTCATCAGTAGTGCGAGCCAGCTCGGCTTCGACTTTCGCCAGCTCTCTGGCTAACCGGCTTTGAGATTCCCTCAATTGACTTCGCTGTCCTGTGAGTTCACTGAGTTTCAAGCGAACTTCGTTAATCGAATTCTGGAAATCCTTTTCAATCTTGTCGTTCTCGGTCGCCTTCTTATTGCGGAGATTGACCCAAAAATTGCGTTCCGTCTCATTCCAAATGGACATCTGCTCCCCTTCTGGGAGAGCGTCCCAGACTTCTTCCTCTGTGTCCATCTTGGACCAAGTAGATCTGATAAATGCTTACCAGAGAGTGGTAACAATGGCGATGAGCTGAAATGAACAACCACTTTCAGGACTGAATAATTTAGTTTCAAAGAGCCCAATGATACGATGTAAAGACCCTACTACTAAGGTGCACGTGACGGCATCCAGCTAAAGGAAATGAGCGTCAAACCACTGATAGTCGAGCGCGGTTCATCACCTATTGTAGAAGATAGTCGCAAAGGCCAGACGAACGAGGAATTGTTAGATCACGATGGCTCCAATCCGATGGTCCGAGGGTTCAAATAGAGTCGTGGGGCGCGTTGCTGAAAGCGGGTTGAGATCGGACTAAACCACCCCAAGAGACAATCTGAGGTAATAGACTGCGAAAAGGAAATGAATTGGCGGGCAACGCGCGAACTAGAAAACTGTCTCAAAAACTTGACCAGACGTGTTGTGACCGGCGTGTATTGGTCAAAATGATGATGTTCGTGAACAAGTATAATAATGAGCTTTCTCTTGAGGTTAAGCGTAAAGGCTGCAGAAACCCATCACACCAAGCCAACTAGTGGTTGGACCTGCTTTCTTTTTTCTTTTTCTTTTTCTTTTTTTTCGTGACGCCGTCAATGGCCTGTCTCGAAAAAGAAACGGGTTAAGGTTTGCTTCAAAATTCCTTCTACCACCCCAGTCACAGTCGCATCCGTAGTCGCAATAGCAGTAGCAGTCGCGCAAATGAGCTCACGATTTCGCGCCGCGGGCCACTTGGTACCCCTGCTAAGAGCGCGCCCTTGTGAATGAAAGCTCCTTTGAAAGGTAGCAGTGAGGAATATGGAGGACGCGATCGAACGAAATGTGAGTGTTCTTGTCTGATGTTGGTGTGAGGAAAGGATATCCAGTAGCGTTGCACAGTTTGTACGCGATGGCGATGCAGTGTAGAAGATAGAGATTTCTAGGCGACAGGCCACGGTTGGGGATGGGGATAGTGCGCAAGGATAGGGCTAGTTGTATTCAACGGGGGGGAGAAGCTGTCGGCAGATTAAGTATAATATGGTAGTAAGTTTAGGTAGGGAAGTATCCTCGAAATGGGAATAAAGAATAAAGTAAGATAGGCAGGTAAGCTCGGACGATGACCTTCAAAGGGGAAAAGTGAGAGTGAGAGTGAGAGTGGAAGTGAAAGTGACAGCTTCAGTGACGTGTGTGAGTGTGGAGGGAAGGAGATAAAGCAAAAGAGCTGCAGTGCAGGCAGGAGGGAAATGGGAATGGGAATAGAAAGGGAATTTGGGAAGGGAAGGGAAGAGGAAAAGAGAAACGTTAGGTAAGTTTATTATTCAGTTCGAATGGGAAAGTGCTACTGTACCTATCTCAGTTGGCCTGCCCGGCCTAGGTAGAAGTAAAGGAACGGTACTAACGACCAACCGAAACCTCGACTGGACGAATGAGAAAGGAGGACGAATAAAGTATTTGGTATTAGGTGTGGATGCGGATACAAAATGGTAAAGCATCCAATGCCTTAGTACTAATGTAAAGTCTGATATAGTAGGACCGGAGTACACCTAGAGTATCCGTACGGAGTACAGGTACGTCGCATGCGAATATCAGGTACATAGTTCCAGGTTGTGCAGCCACAGCCAAGGTACGTGCGTCGACTATTCAATCAAGTATCTTTTTCTTTTCCTTTGTTCCTCATCCTCCACTTTCACTTAAAATTCCCTGAGGTGGTCTCAGCTGCTTTTGTGCACTTTGAACGCGCTAGATCCTCGTGGACCCTTGCTCCGATCGGCCACTCAGAGAGGTTGGCCGAGTACTAGCACCTAGTCGCACCTTGATCCGAAGAGGTACTTAGTAGAGGATGAAATATGGATGGAATGAATAAGAATTGAGTTTTGTCATAACTGCTAATTTCACGGTACTTTTTTGTGTCGTAGCTCTCTGACAGCATGTATCTGCCTTCTCTCTTCTACCTTTCTGCGTACAAACCTTAAGAGAACCCCCCCCCCCCCCCAATCACGCGCATACC